>CALYLW010002710.1:0-33262 GCA_944989445.1 Ampullaceana balthica | reverse complement strand
TTAACCTAGATCACGGTCCTGAAATTTGTTTGTGATGTCATGGCTTTCGGATTTTCATACATTATTTTACAGGACATTTTATATATATTTAAAAAATATTTAAATTTCTGTTGATGGAAAAATCATTTTCCCACAAACCATAGTATTGAGATTTATCTAACCAAATCTTGATTTTTTTCTTATTTAACATAAGGATGTGTTATATGTCGGGGGCGGGCCTTTGTCAGACTACAAATACCCATTTGACTCAGTATGACTCACTATTTAATCTTTAGTTAACAGTTAACATTCCCGAAAAAAATTCCCCCACAGTGAGATTCTTTCACAGGAAATAGTTCCTCCACCAAGACAATATAATGTCTTGTTACTTTTTTTTTAAAGCGAATTTTCAACTCGAGAGATTAAGAAGTTGATAAATATAATTAAATATTTTTAATTGCCAGATATATAAACATTTTATATCTCCATACATCTTTTGTAGATAAAATTGTTTGAAGCCGTTATATTTTGTGTGTCTTGCTGTTCACTCGTCCATGATTAATGAATTTTTAACTCTATCAAATTATCATGGCTCGCTTTTACTTCTTTATTTATTGATGGGTGGCGTTGGAAAGCTAACCAAAAAATAGTTTCCCCTACGACATTGTTTTTCTTCATAATAATTTAAATAAATAATGGACATTTACAATTTAACGTAGAGCGCTTTAGTTAAAAGGGAAGCAACTGAAATAATTATTGGCACGTTTTTCCGTGTCATCCTGGTTTTTTTCAGGGAAAAAAAAGTCCCCTTGCGCATGCGCTTACGATTGCCTCGAAATTTCTAGTCTGTTCTTGGCATGAAAGCAGATTAAAATCAACTTCTGCTTCTAGTCTAGTACTGGTAAAAATTGTTATAGTCGACAAGAAACGTCAGTGTTTTAAACTTCTGAACTTATCCTTTATTGATGCGCTATTTTAATTCCTTTTACTGGATAAGATTTGAAGAGGTAAAGGAAAACAATGCTCGTCCTTCAGATATTTGTCAATTCACGCCGATTCTACTTTAATTTTTAATATAATTTATCTATACTAAAATAATTTATAATTCTGTAATAAACTAAAATTTAGTATTTTTGTCAAGTGAAATATTTGTAAGCAACTTATTACCTAATGCCTGTTACTTAACACTTATTTATAATTATGGGATTGTTTGTTCAAAACTTAACTTAGACTTGAGTTAACTTAAGTAAATTGGTTTATGATTTTTAAAAAAAAATTTGGCTAAAGCAAAGAGAACGGTGCGCTTAACTATTTACATTGATACATTGTTATGGCAGAGCGCGTACTTCCGGGAATGATATGTTGTATTTTTACACTTAAAAAGGGAATAAGTCCAATTATTTTTATCCATAAACGTAATTAAGGTTGTAATTTTAGGGTCTGGGTTAGGTTTAGTTGTCTATTTTTTAAATTAAAATAGAAGAAACAAATATAGCAGCCAAAATTACCGGTAAATGAGGATTTACGTGGCCAAGATGGCGGCTAGTCATTTCCGGGCGGCCACCGTTGTTGCTAAGGCACGTGACCCCCGGAAAGTAGTGCATAGCATTGGAATTTAGGGGGTGGGGGGGACCGGGGAATCTCAAATTACCGGGGTTTTAGAAACGCGCCGAATTTGGAAAACAGCGAAAAATACGACTTTTAAAAATGGAGGGGGGGGGTGGGGGGGGAATTCTTTAAAATGAGGCTATTTTAAGATCCTGCCGAGTTTTAAAAAAAGGAAAAAATGCAAAAAATGAAGAAAAATATGGTACTCACCGTTCATGCATCAGAATCACGAAAATGGGGAGGATACAACTTTTTTATAACTTTTAAGAATTCGGTCATTTGGTCTTTACTGCCACACGAGGTTCGCCTATCCTTTCACTCGCCATAACACACGCTTCCACACAGACCTCGCGACAAAAGCTAGCCCAGTCCGTCACTGTGTTTCGATCCACCTTCGATTCAGTCGAATTATTTTTGAAAGTCAATTTCCTAACCCAATAGTGTGTCAATAAAACAGGCGGTAAATTCACTTTCCATTTTGAATGAAAAATACCCTCAAGTTAAGAACACTTTAAGAACACTTAACGCGATGTGAACACCTGGAGCAATTCAAGCGAAAGGAATGCGATTGTTCCCGGGCTATTGCTCCCGGGCTGGAACCCTTCGGTTACATACGCGTCACAGCATATAGTGCCGCATTTAGCGAGTTGAAAAACGGTAAATTTTGGAAGGGGAGGGGCAAGCCCCTCCCCTTCACCCCTCCCCCATTTATATTTATTAATTTACAATTAATCTAATTAGGGGAGGGCAGGCCCTCCCCTAAAACCCCACCCCTTACGCCCCCTCCCCCGCCCCCATGACAAGACACGCGGATGAACACATTCTCATCCTTTCCATTGTTAAATACTACGTTTTCTCGCCTAAGGGGAGATAATCGGAAATAATAAAACCAACATCATTTTTCAAGGGAAGCAACTCGCGGCTAGCAACAGGTAGCGTCGAAGTGACGTCACTTCGCCCGGAAATGACTCGCCGCCATCTTGGCCACGTAAATAGGATCCAGCCAAATTACCATTTATCGAGTGCACACGTTCTCTTTGCTTTTACCAAAAATTAGTAGGTACCAGTGCAGTGTGCAGTACCAGGGATTTTGGCTTACTCTTTAAGTTTGACTTTAAGTCAGGCTTTACTAGTCATTTTGTATCAAGCCTAATTTAGTGTTTTCATCATTAATTTCATGGAAACTTTACTAAACTATCAAGACAGTTGTCAATTGTCTCAATTGAATTGTGATTGTTGCTGGCTGACAGTGTTTCCTCTTTATATTTTGAGATTGCATAGAGGCATAAGTGAAAGTGGTAAATTTTGGGTATATTATTATTATATACTAATAATAATTTGGTAAATTATCGTTTGTGTGGCCGTGCTATTTTAAGGTAATTTCTGGCCGCCATATTTGTTGCTATGGCACATGATCGGAAAAGTAATGCAAAACAGTCAAAACATTTTAAGTTAGAGGGTTAGGGAGAACAGGGATTCTCAAATTTGTTGCTCTTTTTAGAAACATGACAATTTTGGAAAACAACAAAAATGCTACTAAAAAAATTGGCCGGCACTACGTACACCGCGGCGGTGGACCTAGCTATAGGCCTGCGTACACCGCGGCGGTGAACCTAGCCAAAGCATTGTGTCAGGGCTAGGTACACCGCGGTTAAAAATAGATATATAAAAGTTAATAGAAAATGATACCTTACCCATAATTAAGCATAGATGTGAATAAATTACGCATTAGCTAAAAGTTTTAAACTAGTCTATTTAATATATATATATATATTGTTACATTTTATTTTTATTTATTTTATTATAGTTTTTTTTTGGGGGGTGTGGGGGGTAATCAAATGTTGACGTATTTTTAATTAGGGGTGTCTATGACTATGGAAGTTTGACAAGTTGTTGACATAATTAATGGACAGCCCCTTGGCGCTTTCAACACTGCCACCACTCTGGTATTGCTTCCAAATACTCACATTTCAAAATTATAAAATTTCCTTTCATCGCAAAATGTATTGTTCTACAAAATGATACTCTACCATCTTCGACTCTTCATTATACCCCCTCCCCCTTTCGTTCTTCATTCAACGGCAGCTAGGAACCCCACTATTTCTCTTTCAGGCTGTGGAAACTGACATAGTTATCAACAAGTATAATTTTAACAAATACATTTTAAAGTTAAAATTAAATACTAGTCTACATGTACAAATTATAACCTGTGCGTGTAGGCTATCTTATTTGTTAGTCCAGTGAAAAAAAGTCTTAAAATAACGTTCACGATTTTTGACGATTTTTCACCCCCTCGTCACACGTCGTCATACAAACTTTGGCCATTTTTTTCAATATGACATCACAGAGCTGTTGCCCACCCCCCACCCCCCAAAAAAAACAACAACAAACAAACAAACAAAAAAAGTATTTTCTATTTGTAAATGAAACAAATTAAAATCACTTTCTTCGCCCCTTACGTATAAAGTATAAGGTTAACATTTGAATATTATGTAATTATTAATATCTTTGAATGAATACACATTTTAAACATAAAAATTGAAATTAATTTGTCTTTTCTTTTGGTGTGTGTGTGTGTGGTGGTATTTACCTATACTATATTATTATAATGGGGGAGGGATCGGGTGGAAAACAACGTGTTCTCTACTTTTTTTTAAAGTTAGCTAGTCAATGAGACAAACAGATACTCTAATACTAATACAATCCTTTTGTTAAAAATAGGGGTCATACTTATAGCGATGGTGATAGAAACACCTTTCCGTAGCAGTATGCAAGAACAAACTCATAACGATTTTAGTTCCCGTTCGAATTTGGGTATGGAATGGGTCGCCTAAACCATCTACGAAATCCTACATACAATCATTTTTTTTAATTTAAAGCTCTAACAAAAATGAAATACTTAACATAAATCCATTAAATATTAAAGCATGCATAGGCGTAAGACTGTGTAGAAATGCTATAGAAGGAGACTCTGTAACACAAAAGATAAGACAGGCCTTTTTTTTTGGGGGGGGGGTCGAATGCTTCATTGATACTTGGATTTCCACGTAGTATAAAACAATTTTTGCGAGCACCGTCATTGTGGTTTTAAAATATTTTTTTAAAAATCCATCATCGAGCTTCGAACCCGACACCACCAACCTAACTGCTATTTCATTGCGCTTTACCATTCGTCTGGAACTGCTCATGAAATATGTTGGCTTTTAAAACTTATAATTAATTATCCTGGAATGGTGACCAAAATAGTTTTTTAAAACATTCAGTAATCATTAAAAATTGCATAAATACATTGATTATTTAAGGTCTACTGTTTATTAGCATAGGGATTACACACTTTTAGCCTAAATATAGTGAAATCGTCTCAATTTTTAGCCGCGGTGTACCTAGGCCAAAGCCAATGATTTAGCTAGGTACACCGCGGCGGTGTAAGCAGGCCAAGGACGATGGTTTAGCTGGGTACACAGCCGCGGTGTCCGTAGACACTTCGAAAAAAATTAGAGCGGTGGGGATTCTTAAATTATATGCTATTTTAGCAACCTGCCGAGTTTGGAAAACAGCGAAAAATATGAAGAAAAAAGATACTCACTGTTCATACGTCTGAATCACGAAAATGGGATGGGTACACTTTTTAAAAACTATAAAGCTAAACCTAACCCTAAAATTCAATAGCTAAATCTAACCCTGACTCTTCCAGTTTGAAAAATTCACCTTCCTTTTTGAACAATTTTACATAAAAATTTAGAAAACTTTCAACCGCGATGCCACTGCACCCGGAATTTCAGGCGAAAAGAATTTGCCGGCCACGAATTTTTGCAGGCTGTTGTGCATCTACATGCGCGTCATAGCATATAGTGCAGCGTTTAACGAGTTTCATAATTGCTAAACCCCTTCAACCCCACACTGCGCACACTTTCCTTTTCATTAATTGTTTATTACAAATAAAAATGGGGAAAGGGGCCCTCCCCAAACCCCACCCCTTTTGTTCTCTATTTTGACAAGTTACGCGTATGAAGACCAACAGATAAAATTTATGTCGAGGGAGGTAATCGAGGAAAAACAAAAATGTAACTTCTGTATAGCAACCGTAGCGTTGAAGTGACGTCACTATCCTGAGCCGCCATCTTGGCCACCAGCCAATAATTTATATATTATTAATTGCAATTAAATGGTACCAGATCCGACCCGCTGCATAGCATACGCCACAGGATTGCTCATAGACAATACAAAGAAAAGGGGAAAAGAACAGGCACAACTTCCCGCAATGAGCTCATGGTAGTTGTTTTGAAGCATTACTTCCTTTCCTTCTTTATAGTGCGTCTCAGTGTGGTGCGCATAGTGCACACTACTACATATAAATAGACTGCGTCTTGCTTGCTCTAGTTTCTGGCAAAATATATATATATAGATTATCCATACATCAACCTTGGGAAGGGAACAGAAGATGAATCAAAGAACGTTAAGTAAATTCAGCAGCCATACATAACTTAGACTTAACCCAGATCTTATCAAACCTACTGCGATGCTAGAGCTTTGTGTGAATTTGTAACTCACGAATCTAATTTCATCACTCCTTTTTAACGTATAAAGCCCCATAAGGTTTTGTGTAAACTTCCGCCTCAGTCCCGTAAGGTTTTCTGTAAACTTCCGCCTCAGTCCCGTAAGGATTTCACGTTTATTGCGATCAACTGGTTATGAAATTTTTAAAAATTGCTGAAAATATATTTATATTATTGTCATACTTACTTCATCTTTTAGGATAAAAATTATTTTATGTATCCAAAAGACCGTCTTGAGTTTGATACTATTTTTTTTACAAGCTTTTATTTAAGTCACAATGTTTGTATGTTGTATCCATCCTTCCTTCAAAACTTGAGACGTAAAATTATACCACTTCTGATGGTCCTAGAGATCTAAAAATTTTACCACAGATAGATCTTGGATGACAATGCATTGTATCAAAATTTCAGATCGATCGAATGTACCGTATTGAAACTATTGCATTTTTAGTTTATCTATATTCTATATATAAGCATCGGTACCCGTCTGCTTTGTTGACATCCATGAGTTCACCATGTGAATATAACACTGTGGTATAAAACGTTGGGCGGGCGCTTATGAGGTGTTTGGTATAAAAAAAATAGTGGTAAAAAAGATGTTTGGGCTTCAGACATGAATTTTAAAGAATTTTTATTATAAGTTTTTAAAAATAGCTGTAAAAACAAACGTTTTGACTATAAATCCCTTATATATGAGACATAACTAAAAGTAGTGATTATGTTAAAAGCGTGTCCTTTAAAAAAATTTTTTTTTAAATATTTAATTATTACTTGTAGTTTTGTTTAAAAAAGTATAGCAAAATCACATCTTTAAAAAAAAACATAAAAACTACCACAAAACTTCGCAAACCGAGTGAAAACACTAGCGAAGGCGACAGCCGACATTTCCGGAAGTCCACTAAAGCTTCTCTCACTAAATAGAGAGTTTCTATATTTCATTACTAAAGAGAGCGCTATCAAGGCGCGCTTTACCACGCTTTGGGATTAGAGACAAGGCGCGCATTATAGCGCTTTGTCACATTAAACGTTAAAACAGAATAGTATTTAAAAAATATGGGAGGGAGACCTATTTTTAAATCCCTTATATTAACTTCACCGTCTTGTCTGTCTGTTGTGGTCCTTCCCGCGGAAAAAAATAAATAAAAAATGACCCACTTCCCGTGAACCTATCGAGCTGAAATTTTGCACATTGACTTTTGTCATTTGACAATGCATTCTATCAAAATTTCAGATCAATCGAATTTAGATTATCTCTTTGTGGCATGTAAATGTTTGTGCTAGTCTGTCGCTCGGTGCGTATTATATTGAACATAAACAATACTTTTATTTATGTCTCATATATAGGGATTTATAGTCAAAAACTTTGTTTTTACGGGTTGTTTAATTTAAAATTAAATGGGATAAATGGAAGGATGCCACGTCCCCATTGCCAAAACCCCACCCCAAGATTAGGCCTATAAGTATATCCGCTTCATATCATAAGTAATATAAGTGCATCAATATACAAATTAGGTAACTGTCAAATTCACCATAAACACTTTCAAGTCAACTTTAGCCAAAATGTTTGTTATGAATTATTGTTTAAAAAGTAAATCTGCCTCATAATATAAACCAACAAAACCCTTGTGTACCATATTTAATCAACAGTACACGATAAACGGTATTTTCAAAGTAATTTTTTTGTAAACCAAACAGAACATTTTAAAAAAACGTCCCTGTTCTTGATGTAACTATCACAATCGATATTAAGAATTTGAACAAATGAACAGTGGTGGCTTATTTTTGTGTGTGCAGAAGTTGGCCTAACTGCTGCATTTCACTACAGTAGAAAAGATCACTGACTACAAAAAGGCCATGTAATCTACTGCCTTGGTTGAAATATTTCATGCAATATTTTCAAACTTAAACTTTTTCTTATTACAATGACCCAATTAAAAATTAACTAGGATCTTTACTTCTGTTTCAGTTTCCTGTCAAGTGAGGAGATAATACAACTACATAAATATTCCATTTACTTTGAACTTTGAAAAATGGTGAAAGAAACTGGCTATTACGATATACTTGAAGTTAAACCTACAGCTACAGATGCAGAGCTTAAAAAGGCTTATAGGAAATTAGCCCTAAAGTATCACCCTGACAAAAATCCAGATGCTGGGGACAAGGTATGAGTTTAGCATTTTGTAAACCTACAACTTTGTTAATTTACAACGTGGATTATCTGAATTGTGGCAATATAAATATCACTACATTTTTAATTGAGAAATTCTGTATTTATTATTCTATCTAACAGTTCAAGCAGATTAGTATGGCGTATGAGGTGCTGTCTGATCCAAAGAAAAGAGAAATTTACGATAAAGGGGGTGAAGAAGCTATTAAAGGAGGGGCATCAGGTGGTGGGTTTGACTTTCACTCTCCCATGGACATCTTTGATATATTCTTTGGTGGTGGTGGTCGACGAGCAGCACAGAGAGGACCCAGGAAGGGAAAGGATGTAATTCATCAAATGAAAGTAAGTTTGTTGTCTTAAACAGTTCCATTATTTAACTGAAAGCAATAGCTATGATGTTTCTATTTTTTTTAGTTATATATATATATATATATATTAGGGCTGTTATCGATTAATTTTATTTTAATCATTAACTTTTGAAAAATTAATCGATAATTAATCGATAATTTCGATTAAATCCAAAAATAAACATTTATGACATCATTAAACTGAAAATTGCATGGGAAGTAACAAAAACAGGTAATTGACATTTTTATTTTATTGAGTTATTTCCCCTGTCTCAATGACATTGGAAAAATAAGAATATTTTTGACTAAATATTATGTCTTTAAATTTTAAATCCCCACAAAAAATTGAAATCAAAGTTATGCATACAATGGAAACAATGTCTAACTCAATATTAACAATGGAAAATATTGCTAAGTCTCATTTCTCAAGTGTTATTTCAAGCCATTGATACATAAAGGTCCAATGAGACGCGTTCTTGTAAAAAAAATGTATCTTTGAAAACTACAGTCGAACCCACTTATCTCGAGCTCGGTTATATCGACCACCCTATTATGTCGACGTTTTTTATTGGAACCGCCAAATTCTCTCTTTGTCTTAGCATTTTCTCATCGGTAATGTCGATTCTTTTATGTCGCCGAAACCTAGTATCTCGAGCACAAAAGAGGGCCAAATTTGCAACTTAACTCGATTTTCGTCGGTTGAAAATAAAGGTTTGTATCGAGAATCGACGGTGGTTTTTATATAATTAAATAAAAAAATTAATTAATTATTATTCTTTTAAAAGTTTGTTGTTGTTGCTTTGTTACCAGTAAGATAAGTGACTGTGACACTAACACGCGCGTGACGATGAAACTGATTAACACAGTACTGTGTCAGTACACAGTACACACAGCCCACAGCGTGCTGTGATCAACGGTCAAGGCCACAATAGTTTTATTTATATTACAAGTTTGATTGACTGAGGAAATTCGAGAACGTTCTGATAGTTAATTAATAGATATCCTGCACGTCAAAAGCATTAAACTTAAAATAACCATATTGATTTGTTTATTTGTATTTTAAATTCGCTGATATGATGGCAAACGCGACTGCGACACGGCGAAGCGTAAACTTTGACCTTTTAGCGCATGCGCAGACAATTATAAACTGGTAACTTATTTTTCATTAAATAAATGGAATCGAAACATGACAGAGACGTAATCAAAGTCCTTTACTTCGGCATAAATATATATACATCAAAAGCATTAAACTTAAAATAACCATATTGATATGTTTATTTGTATTTTAAATTCGCTGATACGACGGAAAACGCGACTGTGACACGGCGAAGCGTAAACTTTAACCTTTTAGCGCATGCGCAGACAATTATAAACTGGTAACTTATTTTTCATTAAATAAATGGAATCAAACATGACAGAAACGTAATCAAAGTCCTTTACTTCGGCATAAATATCTATGCATGTGTATATATATATATATATATATATATATATATATATATAAATTCCCGATTAGTCATAACTTTTCCCGACTTTCAAGGCCGAGAATTTATTTTTAAGAATTCCCGACTTTTTCCCGTTTTCCTGAGTGGGAACCATGGTTATATTTAAATTTTAAACGGTCCTTAAAAACGAACGGTCATTACAACCTTAGACTTAGGAAAGAGTGAAGAAATATTAGGGTTCCGATACGATTCCGATAAATCATCCCATCACTAATTAACGCTAACTAATTAATCATGTACATAAAGAAATTTCAAGCACATGTTAATATTTTGCCGCCATATTGATTTTCCTTTATCTCGATCATCGGTTATGTCGACGCCATTTTTCATACCCCAACGTCGTCGACATAAGCGGTTTCGACTGTAATTACAATGTTAATTTTCAAAAAAAAATATTTAAAAGAAAAGGATCAGGATTTGTAATTTAAAAAAACTTTTGCTCAATTTTCCAGTTATATGTCTAAATTTAACTGTGCTGATGGAACTGATGCTATCACTGTCTGCCATTTTTAGTTGACGTCAGCAGGCCCACATAAATTAATAAAATACATTGTAATATTAGGCGGGAGAAGTTTGTACGTCAAAAAATAAATAAATAATTATTATTTATTAATAATTAATTATTTATTAATAACATTTTTTTGAAATATTATAAATATTTTCTTTAATTTTAATCAAATTTTTATCGATTAAAATTATTTTAATCGATAAAATTTTTAACGATTAATCGAGAGATTAATCGATAATTTCCGCAGCCATAATATATATATATATATTCATTCATTAATTGTTATATGGGGTTGTTCACTAAGTATTGTAAATGTTCTAACTAACCATTTTCATTAAATTTATGACAGCTATTTTTTTTAGTTAGTTAATAATTATTAATATTTATCCACTCAACAAGATTTACAGTTTTAATAGTATGAACAAACAGAAGCCACATCTAGTAAGGATATGTCTGCAAGACTTCCTATTACTCTTAATTAATAGCGCTTTATTATTTATTTTTTCATTTATTCAATTGTCCTCAGTGGACAATAATTTAATTTTCCATATCTTTCCATAGGTATCTCTGGAAGATTTATATCTTGGCGCAGTTAGAAAATTAGCCTTACAGAAAAGTGTAATTTGCAATAAGTGTGAAGGTAAAAATGACCTTTAAAATTTATCTGTTTTATTTAAAAAAATAATACATTTCTCTCTCAAAGGCCCTATTATGATTTTAGTAAAAATCTTTTCAGATTTTATTATATATTTGGCTTTTCCTTTGTGATTTTGAGGACATTTGTAGTTAGGACATCATAATGTCCAGATCACATTTTGTATCTTTATATGGTGTTAAAATTACCTGTTTTATTTCAAAAGGGAGGGGAGGAAAAGAGGGATCTGTACAGAAGTGCACTAACTGTCGTGGAACAGGAATGCAAGTACGTATACAGCAGTTAGGGCCTGGCATGGTGCAACAGATTCAGTCAGTTTGTGGCGAGTGTAGAGGTGAAGGTGAAGTTATTGACCCTAAACACAGATGCAAGAATTGTAGTGGAAAAAAGATAGTAAAAGAACGTAAAATTTTGGAGGTGCACATTGACAAAGGTAAGATATTTTTTCATTCTCCAATATAAAGCTTTTACATAGAACTTATACTTTCATATAATAGCTTGAACTACAGTGTAATAGAAATTTCCCCGATACACTATTCTTGATTGTCTTAAATATTGTATTTATTAAAAATATTAACCATGGAAGTTTTAAAGGAGCTCCTCAAGTTATGGTTTGAAGCTAGTCCCTAATATAGAATTGATTCTAAGATAATTCATTAACATTTTTTGGTCTAATTTTTAAAAAAAATAATTTCTTTACAAAAGGCATGCGTGACAATCAACAAATTCGTTTCACTGGTGAGGGGGATCAAGAACCTGATCTTGAACCAGGAGATATTGTTATCGTTCTTGATGAAGAGGAACATGAAAGATTCCGCAGGCGTGGCCATGACCTCATTATGACAATGAATCTGGAATTGGTTGAATCGTTGTGTGGGTTTCAAAAAACAGTACAGACTCTAGATAGCCGGACATTGGTTATCACTAGTTTGCCTGGTATGTTCTTAGTTTTCACCTATATTTGAGGTATATGTATTGTTTTTAGAAAATGAGTCAACTTGACATTGAAAAAAAGTTTAAAACATTTTTAAAATTCTCATATTTAACCAGAGCAGCTATTACAATGCTGCTCACAAATTTTTCCTTTGCAAAACATCATGTTGATTAAAATGAAGTCTATTATACAGTTTAAATAATTGTCAGTAAATCTCCAGAGTTCTTTACCTACATTAACTTTTAAAGCCCCATACGTTTTTCTGCAAAATAACGCCTCAGTTCCGTTAAGATTTCACATTTATTGTGGTCAATTGGTTATGAATTTAAAAAATTGCTGAAAACGTATTTATATCATCATACTGACTTCATCTTTTAGGGTAAGCTTACAGAATGGTTATTTTACGTATCCAAAAGACCATCTTGAGTTTAATACTATTTATTACTTTCTATGATTTTATTACTAGAGAGAGCGTTATCGAGGCATGCTTTACCGCGCTTTGGGACTAGAGGCAAGGCGCACATTACCGGGCTTTGGGGCCTTTAAAAGTTAATTTTGTCTATGTTAGTATTACTGTGTGGAGACTTTAAAAAATTATCTTAAAATTTCATAATTTACTGGAATCCCATTCATCTCTCGCTAGTATTTTCAGTTTAAATTAATTTTCTGTGATTCTGTATCTCAATATTCTCAGCTGATCATAGGTTGACCTATAAATTCTTCCTCAGGTGAAGTTATTAAACATCAAGATGTTAAGTGTGTCATGGGTGAAGGTATGCCGGTTTTACAGAGATCCATTTGAGAAAGGACGACTCATTATTCAATTTTTGGTTAACTTCCCAGAAAAAATCTCTCCCGCCGTCATTCCTACACTAGAAACAGTTCTGCCACCAAGACAGGTACAATTCATTTCTTTTAAGTATTCATTTATTTCAAAGCAAATCAGCACCTGTAAGAGTTGATAATGTATTTCTTTAGAATTTATTTGAAAAATACTTTCTCTGCCCATGCATTTCCATTTTTTTTAAAGTGGCTGAGGCATTATATTTCAATTTTTTCATTTTTCCATGAGCCATTTTCATATCTCACAGATTTTTAAAAAATATAATCAGTCAATTTAAATGTTTGTTTTATAATAATATATATATTTGTGAATTGAAAATTACTATGATATGTGTAGGTTAAACGCAAACAATTAGTCTAAAAAAAATCATTGTATGTTGAAAATCATCTCTTGATAATTAGGTGACATTAAAATTGATCCCTTATCCATCCATTATAAGGATGTGGTTGAAATGGATTTTAATATATATATATATTTTTTTAATTTCAAAGGAAATAATAATACCAGATTCGGCTGAGGAGTGCACTTTACAAAATTTCGATTCAAGTCAGGATCATGCACGTCACAGTCACAGGGGAAGTAATCCAGGCGAAGCCTATGATTCTGATGATGAACATCCTGGAGGTCAGCGGGTACAGTGTGCATCTCATTAATAACGTCTTACATAGATTTCATCCAATAATTTTTTTTCCCCTGCCCCAAGGAATCCATGGTAAAATGAAACTTGTATTGTATTTGAAACTGTTAGCAATTTTAACTGCATATAGTTTTTAAATGTTTTTTTATTAAGTATCTCATATTTAAAGTGACATTCCTTTTTTTTGTCCCAGAAAGTAAAAATGATGTATGGTTCCTTGTTTAAATGTCTCATTTCATTATACGAATTGTTGGAAAAGTTGAAACTATTTAGCAGCAGAAAAACGAAAATATTTAATTACACATTTCATTTATAATTGATGTTTAAATGAAGTTTTGTTCTTTTTTTTAACCAAGTCTATGATTCCTCTTTTTTTTTACAGAAAAGAAATATTTTTTTAGATTGCACATTTATTTTGATTTAACCTGTGGTCAAATAAACCTTACAAAAAGGAAGAACATACAACTTGCATTTAGCAAATTCTTAAGCAAATTTTTTTCAGGACAGTAAAGAACCACCTACTTTGTTTTCAGCTATTCAGTTTTAAAGATAAGCTCTACACAAATTTCTTACTTATATTTGATATGGTATAACTTCACAATAATTTGCTACATCACTGCCTCTTTAAGATACTTATTGCAAAGGATGCCATACATATTTTGTACCCAATATCAAGTACATCTCATTTAAACTTATGCCCACTGATTACTTAGTGTTGTTAACAAATCTCACTAATTTTTACATCAAGGGATTTTTATTGAAAAATGTCTTAGAGTTGTATCATGTCGTAGCAAACTCAAGATATGTTGTATAAACAATTTGTACATAGCTGTGTGCTTGTTGCAGTGTTTATGGACACGTAAATTATACCATCATATGGTGTGAATGCTGAAACTCATTTATTTAAGTTATACTCTTCCTGAATTTTACAGTATTGATTAATGCACTTTTAAATTTACTGATTAGTCCCTGTGTATGATTTCATGCATCAATGTAAGATTGGGATGGTATGATGAACAAATGTTGGAAATCAATAGTACCATGGCATGTACTGTAGTAGAGATCAAAGTCTTTCTTCCCTACTGTTGTGATGTGTGTATATTGACTAAATATGAAGCAACAAATTTAAAATCCTTAAAAAGTGTGTTTTTTCTTCCAAAAAATATCTTGAAATTCAGCAATGCCATCGAGTGTATTTTGGAGTTAGTATCTATTTGCATTTAAGTATGGACTTGTATTGCTTTAGCTATTTGTGAATTTAAAAACAAACAAATTAAGTGTTATTTCAATAAAAATATTTAAATATAATACCTTTGCGTCTTGTTGGTTTTTTTTAAAAATGGAATTTTTTCCACCTCAGTTATTGAGAGTATCTGAATAAGACTCAAATTGCAGTGCTTATCTTTTCATTTACTTTTAAGTCGGCTATATTTTACATTGATATTTATTTATTCTATTATTTTGTATGATACTTGTAAAGAAAATGCTTTGTCTTCATTTTATTTCTTTACAATTAGTTTACTGTAGTAAGACGCAAGTGAAACAAACTGGGTAAGATTGGCTTTATAAGGTAGTTTATTTTTAGAAAAATTACCTTTCCAAGTTATGTACATGAGCTAAAAAACTGCATCCAGCAAGTATAGTTAAGATCAAATACTAAAACTTCATGTCAATTTATGTAAATAAAACAAACATTTTAAATAGTCTATGGTGATAACAGTCCAGATAAAGAAATCACAGTGCAAAGTTTTAAACAGCACCATTCTATTTAGAATCAGCTTTTTTAAAATATTTTGACAAATTATCTGTTTCACATGTTTGTTTGACCTGGAGTATGCAGATGCACAACCTTGGTATAATAAATAGTGGAAGAATTTGAAGGGAAAAAAAGTGGGCTGGGAATCTGGTTTGATAACGCCAATATTTTAATTTGTATTTTCCTGATGTCGAACATTTTATTTACCTCATAGAAGTTAAATAATGAACTTGAAGCTGAGGACTAGGCTTGCATTGATGCCTTAAACTATTCTGGAAGACTTTTAAAAAAAGCAATAATAATAAGAAGAAAAATGCCAGGCTACAGCTACAGGCTTTCATTTCAGTAATGCCTCTGCTGATATTCAGCTTTGAAAATGGTATTCACACCCTCACCTCACAGAGAATTAAGAGGAGATGGTGAAAGTAGCTTACCATGTGCATGGTTAAAACATGCAACATGTAAATGTTAGTTTTTAGTGGTTTTTCTTTAATGTGTAAATAGAATGACAATCCATCGATATAAAACACACTTGTATAGATAATATATTGTAAATATTAAATAATAAAACATGTCAAACTTTTTAAGAAATGTCTCACTGACACACAAGGAACAAAAGCAATACAATTACAATTAAAATCATTGGTGAATAAAGACAAAGAATGAAATAATCAGTGAAGAGATTCAGAGCTAAAGAAAAAGAGAAATCCACATGATTAATGGTACTTAAATAGTAAATGGGGAAAAAATACAATTTATATGTTAAATTTAAATGGCAAATTATTACTTAGAAACTTGATAAATAGTAGTCATGTAAATATTTATTGTCAATTATTAAATAAGTCTGCAGTGGGTAAAAGTAAAAGCTGTTTTTGCTGAAAAATTTCTACATAAACCACATAATATACTAAAGAAAAATGCATTAAAATTAAGGTTTGATAAGTTAAGAATATACTTTAAAGAAAAGGGTCTTTATAATTAAAATTTTAAAACATTTCATTAAGTTTTGTGTGTCCCTAAACCCCATGACAAGTGTCCTGGAGCCAGGATAATCATGGACAATTGTGTTTAAGGACTGACTTGATATAATTGAGCTGAGGTCCTGAAGCAGTAATAAGGCATTTATTGATATATCAAATGAAATGTACAGAATCAGATACAGTGATGACTCCAAAACACATTTTGTTTGACTGAGAATCTTAATGGTAGACAAGCTGTAGTGACAGTCATTTGCCAGGCTGTCAATTGTGACAAGAAGTGTCACTTTAAATTTAAAAAAAACAACAAACAAATTACTATTTAAATAGTAACATGGAAAAACCAGATCATTGATCAGGGGTTCTTTAGATGTGGCCCATGGACCTCATTACAAATTATAATCTAGTAACACATTTAAAA
Organism: Ampullaceana balthica; assembly: GCA_944989445.1. Classification (NCBI taxonomy): domain Eukaryota; kingdom Metazoa; phylum Mollusca; class Gastropoda; family Lymnaeidae; genus Ampullaceana; species Ampullaceana balthica. The sequence continues at coordinate 16,368 of CALYLW010002710.1, read as the reverse complement.
ACTAAGAAATTCCCATTTAATCTTAAATTCAATATTTGATAGCCGCAAATGCTTTTGTTATTTCAAAATGGTAATATAAATCAACAGACTAACTAGTCTTTCTTTAAGCAATCATTGTTTATAAAATGTTGGGTCAGATTGTATCCAAAAAAAAATTTAAACTTATTTTCACAACCTTTTTAAAATTGTATCTTGAGGTGATCCTCTCTACTTTTGTTAACTTCACAAAGATTAACAGTAAATACAGCTGGTGATCATCTATTCACAAAGATTAACAGTAAACACACAGCTGGTGATCTTCTATGAAAGTCAATATTAAACAACCATAATCCTTGGTCACTCTTTGCATTTTAACAATGTCAGTTAACATTGCAGCATCCATGCTCAATTCAAAAGCAAATCTGTTTTGTGCACTCTGTAGCACACACATCAGTTTGACATCATTTGGTTCTATATCAATATTATGACACCAGAAATTTGATTGATACTTTCGTTAATTTTTACTTGTGGAATGCCTGAAAGATGAACAGCTTGGGCCAACCCCATTCTTCCTCCATTTTAATACTTAATTTTAATAACTTAACAGACTTGTCGTAGAGCAGTCTGCTTAAAAACCTCTTCAGTTCAATGCTTTCAATTCAAACAAGAAATTGAGTGTAAAACCATGTGTAAAAATATGTTTTATACTTGCAAAAAACAGCAGACAGTAATAAGGTAAATAGTAACAAGTAAACCATAAACCCAGTATTTTAAAAAAAAACAAACTAATTTCTTTTGAGTTGTGTGTTGACTAAGAATTGACTTTAAAATCATAGGATTATATAGTTATAAATACATTATGGCAATGCCAGACAAGTAGAGCTAAACCTTCTCCCTTCACTAAAAATTCAAATCAACTATATAATGTAGTTTTCTAGCCAAAATTTTAAATAATTTTATTTTATTACACAACATACATGCATGCGGATAATTTATATTATAATCAGTTTAAATCATAAGTAAAATTTAGTAGCTGAGAGTTGAATATTTTATAAACAATGAAATGCGTTGCTTTTAAAAAAGAAATGCCTAAAGGAGACCGGCCTTAAACTTCAAAGGTACCACCTTGCCAGCAAGTGGTACAGCACAAGCAACAATTAATTTATTTACTATATTTTTTTATAGAAAAATATTACAAGTTTCGGTAGTGCTTAAAATAATAAAAAGTCATGTTTTTAAAAAAAAATTAGTTTAGGTTTGCAAAATTATAGAATGTGACATATTATGAACAAATGTGTTCTTTGAACTTTTGGCATCTTTTTTTCCCCTCTGTGTGCACCATAACAGTGATTGCTCTGAGTTTAAAAAATGTAGGTGGTTACACAAAAAATAACAACTTTTTTAAAATGTGTAACACTTGTTGTATAGCATTCCAGGAAGAGTAAACAATAATGTGCACAACTTTACAACAACCAACAAAAAAAAATATTAAAAAAAAACAAAACAAACAACAACAGAGCACACATTGTAAAATCCATTTCTACAACTTTTCCGTTGGATACTAATGTTTTAAAAAAATACGTTACCAATGAACTCCTCCACCATTGGGACAATCTAGTGCATGGAAAGTTATGGGACAATCTAGTGCACAGAAAGTTATGAGATATTTTCTAGAAATGAGAATCTTATCCAAAACCCGTACCCACTTTAGAGTGGAACAAAATTATAATAACATTGCTTCATTTTGGCTTGGTAATTTGATGTATCAACTATTTTAAGTTTAACCATCGGAAACTGGTGCTATCATAATCATCTGCAGATTTTTAAATACCTAAGAATTTATTGAACAGGCAACAAATGTTACCCCAATATTTTGTTGCCATCATGGCTGAACCTTTCACAAATGAAATTTATAATCTTGTAATTCTTATTACAGTCTGAAAAATATATTTTAAAACAAAAACAACTGCTACTGCTAGTCACATTTCAATATACAAGGACGTGTGACAAATAGAAGTCAGCATCCAGGGATACTATGACATGATCAACATACAATTGTGCTGTTAATATAGTGTTGGCCCTGGTCCTAGCACTAAAAACATATCTCTTCTAACTTTACTTTCACAATTAAATTAACAACATTCAAAAATTCCTTTAAAACATCTACCTAGCTTATATGCACCGTAACGTCATTGTATGTTGCATTTAGGATATGAATGTTTCACATTGATTGAATTTATAATTATGTGTGTTGCCAACTAATTTATTTTGTAAAGCCTTGGAACCCAGTTGCTTGCTGGGGCATTGCTCTATATAAGTCATCAAATTATTATTATTATTATCTTCTGTTATTTGTGGCCTTCTGCCCACACGCTAGCTCCTATTGCCATACTATCCCTGGAGCTTTTCTTCTAAGTCACGTTGAGCCATGATTTACTTGATAGAAACAGAAATAATTATTGTACAAGCTGATGCTGAGGTCAGTTCACTTGAATCAGGGGGCAATTAATAAATATGGACAAAGCATGTTTACGCAAAGCAGTAAGTTAAACGACTTTTACTTGACAGACATCATGGCTCATGATGTGTACCCATGGCTCAAGTTTTTATGTGTCACAAAGTATGTACAGATGACTCATCTCATATACAATTGCCTCGTACTGGGTAAAATGTGACTTAAAAACACAAATGATTATGTAGCCTGAAATATCTACAAATCTAGGCATGAACAAGAATCAGGCGCAGCATTAGTACAAAAAGAAAAATGTTCTCAACAATCTCATATTGTTTGAAAGCATTGACAATCACAGTTTGTGAACATGTAGATATGTTATGACTTTGCTTCAACAAATCTTTCAGCCACATAGAGTTCAAACATGACATACAGATGAAATCATACACTAAAAATGTCGAAAATTTACTTTGATTCTTTTAAATAAAAAAATTAAAATCAGACCTACTCCATTAAGGACCTCTTCTAGTGCAGACTATTTTCAATTTTGATAACGTAACCAAAGATTATTTTGTTAAATGCTAGTTCTCATTTTGAGAGCCAGATGCTAAAACTACACAAAAAATTTAAAAAAACAACAGATCATTTCAATTGACAGTAAACATAATGGCGAATGGCATGCAGCAGTGAACTCAACTCAACATGAACATCCCTCCTGCTGGTTGGGGGCCGACTCCTCTCTGGGGAGCTGAACCCGACTCAAGTTTTGTCCGTTGTGGCTGGAGCCTTGAGGGTGCGACGGCAGTGGAGCGTTGGGATCCTCCACTTGGGATTTGAAGATATCTGTAACGAGGAATTAATATAAACCATGTGACAACCTAGGTGAACGAACACATCTACAATACACTGCTAACAACAAAACTAGTGGCACTGACAACCTAGGTGAACGAACACATCTACAATACACCGCTAACAACAAGTGGGGTACATGGTCGTAGAAATAGTGGCTTTCAAATGATCAGCTGTGAGGTTAACCTATAGCCAACAAACTATCAAGTTTCAATGATCAGCTAAGAGGTTAACCTATAGCCAACAAACTATCAAGTTCCAATGATCAGTTAAGAGTTTAACCTATAGCCAACAAACTATCAAGTTCCAATGATCAGTTCACTGCCTGTCACTGTCAAAAATATGGGTGGAAGGGGCGGTACTGGGTGGGGAAGGTGATTAGGGTTTTGTGCTAACATAACTTTGTGATTACTTAAATTTTCATCTACAATCTGATGACCCCTTACCTAGATGTATATCCTATCACATATAAGTGTCTAGCTTTTTCCATATGTGTGTAAGTTTGATTTTTCCCCAAAACTCCTACATTTAACTTAACATCAGACAACTTTTGCAGCTCAATGAAGAAAGATGACCAAGAACATTTTTGCCAATCATAGGGCTTCAGGCAAGTTACATGGATTATGTTCGACCAATCTTACCATGGATACGCGTAGGACACAATAATCTTCTGTACGGACGGGGGGCCATAAGGTAAGTTATAAACAGAGCAACTCACCAACAAGCAAATTATAAATGCTTCCCCAACATTAGTGGCATCCAGGGCTGAGGTCTCTATAAAAGAAAACTTGTATTTCTCTAAAAACAAAAAAAAATCATTTCAATTAATTTAAAAACAAATATATAACAAAAATTTGTAAGCATATTTACATATAGGTTTAATGTATGCCTTTAGATTTAATTATATATAGGTCACTGTATACCTGCATAGATTGTTATACATAGAATAGTTATATAGTTACAGATTAGTCATATACAAACGACAGATATATAGATATTTCTATAGGTCAAGTGTAAAGTTTCATTGTTAAATAGAACAACAGTATAGCTGTAGAAATAGTTATGTAGGACAACAGTATAGCTGTAGAAATAGTTATGTAGGACAACAGTATAGCTGTAGAAATAGTTATGTAGGACAATAGTATAGCTGTAGAAATAGTTATGTAGGACAACAGCATAGCTGTAGAAATAGTTATGTAGGACAACAGTATAGCTGTAGAAATAGTTATGTAGGACAACAGTATAGCTGTAGAAATAGTTATGTAGGACAACAGTATAGCTGTAGTGATAGTTATGTAGGACAACAGTATAGCTGTAGCGATAGTTATGTAGGACAACTGTATAGCTATAGAGATAGTTATATAGAACAACTGTATAGCTATAGAGATAGTTATATAGAACAACTGTATAGCTATAAATAAATAGCTATAGAGATAGTTATGTAGAACAACAGTATAGCCGCAGAGATAAAATTGAATATACAACAATAAAACATCTTCAAAAGTCTGGCCAATCACCTGCTAACAAACGCCCATCCTCCTGGGTGACAGCCCTTAAATGGCGGAGGTCTGATTTGTTCCCCACGATCATTATCCTCGCTGAGCTGTCGGCATGCTCCTTCAGCTCCTGGAGCCACTTGCAGAGATTGTCGAAAGTCTGGCTCTTTGTGATGTCGTACACGACCAGCGCCCCCACAGCTCCCCGGTAATACCTGTAAAATGGTGGGGATGAATGGGGAGGAGGAAACCTTTATACGAGACAGTGTGCCTTGCACAGCTTTCCAGTAACTAGTAACTAACGGTGGTATCTATTTTTCATTAACGTGATCATAATTATTTTTGTTTTACTAAATTAATTATTGGTTATTTACACTGAAAGCACACTTTCACATTCACCCCATGTGGATTTGAGTTTTTGGCCTATATTCAAGTAGCGTGTGTGGAATTATTCCTGTATACTAAAGTGAAACATGTAATTTGCCAGACGTGACATCTTATTTTAAAAAGAAGTGAACACAACATTTTAATCAGATACCAAGGCATATTAATAATAATAATAATAAAGATTCCTCTGTATTTGAAAACAAGTAATTCATGTCTTTATTATTAGTGAAGTCTCTGACTTCCTTTGTGATTGAGATACATGCTTTACTATATATCAAATATATCATGTGTCATTGTTTGTGGTTTTTCATTTGTTTTTATTCTACGGAACTATTTCCTCGTTACAGTATGTCTTAAGAATTTAAATATAATTTTAATACTGTATGTTAATTGTAATGATGAAGGCATTAGCCAAAACATTTACTGTTGTATTAATTAAATAATAAAGGTTAAATTTAGTGTTCTCACTACTCAATTTGTTTGTGTATTTTGTATTTCATTTACTGTATCAAAGAAATGTATTTCCTTTGAGTTAGATACATGCTTTTTACTATATCTAAGAAATTTATTGATCAACCTTTAACAGGAGAATTACGTATTTTATTTTATTTATTTGGAATAGATAGACCAGAAACATTTTCACAACAAACATGCCATCCCAACCAAGTCTACAGAACCGGGAAAGACTCCCCAAGCTAAACCAACACAAAACAACATGCCGCTACTCACACTGCCGTTATTGCTCTGTATCTCTCCTGGCCTGCTGTGTCCCAGATTTGGGATCGTATTGTTTTCCCTTTGATGGTGACGTGCCTGAAAACAAAAACATCAATGAAATAAAGCCAGTAAAACGATACTGACCCCCGACACCATACTGACCCCCCCACTCCAGGCCATTCAAAAAGGTTAAATAAAAAAGCTGGCCACTGAGTTAGTAAGATCAACATTTTATTTCCTCGAGTTATACATAACAAAACAACAAAGTACAAAACTTTTAACCTATACACAGCACCAACCTTGTGGCAAATTCAACTCCTATTGTACTTTTGCTTTCACTGTTGAATTCGTTTTTGGTAAACCGAGACAGTAGATTTGTTTTACCAACACCAGAGTCACCAACAAGCACAACTAAAAAATTTAATTTAGAAACAAATGAAAGTCCCATAAAAATAAGTCCATTCCTTGAATGCTAACCTTTATGTCTCAGATGAAATTTTTCAACAGGGTGGCGAGGAGATCAGGGAATATCATAATTTGATATCTAATATTCATACCTTTAACAAGAAATATTACCACATGAAAATTCCAGTAATAATTCAATAACAATTGCAGGCATTAAAGTGTAATACCTTTCCAGATATAGTCGTACTGATCATCTGTTCCTGTAGAACCCATTGTCATGTGTTTTAGAACAATGTTTCCTCACAACACCTTCTGCCTGAAGTAACACAATCTTCAAATTTAAGAGTATTGCTGAATCTTAGATGATCCAAGCTAGGAATTCTTGTTTCATCGCTTGTGTAGATAATCCTTCTTTCTTGAGATGTTTCTCTGCCAGTCGAGTGTGTTCTGGTTGCAATCAATGCATGACTATTGACATTTAAAACAACTTGGATCTGGGAGAAGAAGAATAGAAAGATGTTCAACATCAGAAGAGCACCAATGATATGTTCACGCATAAACTTTATACAAGGGAACCTAAATGTAACTTTAGTGTATTGGTGACATGCCTAAATTTTAAGATGTGTGTTTCTATTCTTTAAGGGGAGTCAACAGCTACTAGCTGTGTGGAATGGAGCACTCAGTCAGTTCTTCTCAAGCAGAAGGAAAATGGAACTATGGTAAGTTAATTGCATAAATCATCACAGATAAAATAAAAAATATGAAAATGTAAGTTCACTTTAAGCCTAAATTCAACCATGTCACTCAAAGGAAACAAGAAAACATGACGTATTCTTAAACACATTTAAAAAAAAAGAGAGAAATAAGAAAATAAAACTTAAAGCAGAATCAGTTTTAACACACAGACATAAACATGGTATCCAAAAATATAACAAACTAAATAATCAACTAACTTTAATAATGTAATGTTACTCATATTTTTATGTAATTGGGCTAAGAATTTAAATTTTAAAAAAAACAATTTAAAGAAAAAACAGAGTTTCACAAGCAATGATAACCATTTCAGATCTAGTGTGAAAGAAACTAAGATTGCAGAGAGCCTTCTTTATCTCAAAGCACCAAATTTTATCAGCACACTCAGCAGATTGGAGGATTTTTTAATTTTTTTTTGTAACCTCCAAAATGGTATTTTTTAACATTACTGACTATTTTTCACAAGAGGAGATAATTTAAGATGCCCTGAGGTAATCCATTGACCAACACAAGTCATGGAGCCAAATATTCGCCCATCCTTAAGCATTACATGTTTAAAGAGAAGGTAGCTTGTCACTTGCAGAAGTCTCAAACAGCCTAGTTTGTTTGTTTTTTCTTTTCTGAGTGGCTGTCAAAAGATCATTACACAGCTAATCAAAACCTTTCCATATCTTACTCAAACACAACATCTATGAAATATTTCGTTTCTGAATTATCCATTGGATCAATTAATTCTAAGTAACTACTAGGCCCCTTTTTAAAATCTATTTGACTTTTGATGAAGTGGAAAAATGATAATCATGAATGCTTTATTTGGAAACCTTTACAGTAGCGGTTCCCAACCTGTGGGTCCCGAAGGGGGTCGCGGCAGGTTTTCTGGGGGTCGCTTACTGTCGACTAATAAAAATATTCACAATAATGCAAATTTGCTTTATTTTGTACAAAGACTTTATTGAAGATGACTTATTTAAATTTCATGGGGGTTGAGGGTCACATGGCTTTTATAATAAGGGGTCGCCACCAAAAAAAGGTTGGGAACCACTACTTTAGAGTATCATTGGTCATCAAACAAATTTCCTGAATTATTATTTTACTATTTAGTCAAACTTTCTTTTTATCTTGTGTTTTAAATAATATAACTATTACTATTTGTTTTGCATTGGCTTGAATACATTTAACATTATAATATTTTTTTCAATTAAATATTGTGTGTTGTCAAAAAAATGTGTACTTTTTTAAAAATAAAGTTTTTGTATTTGTCACTAACATTACCTAGGTAAAATTTGGATTATGTTTACTTCTGAGTTTATGAATCGCATTAGACATTAGAAAAAAATCTGTTGTTCCAGGATGAGCTGGTGAACAGAAAGCATTTTACTTGACGGCCTAGGTCATCAAGTAGTGGTTACTCAGTAATAGCCAGGTCAATTATTTAAAATAAAATGACAATAAATAATTTTAAATAAATTCTTTTACATGTCAGGTCAACCAATACTATAAGCTAATGATAAAAAATTGATAAATTATCATAAAGTAATAGGTATATATTACAAATGCTCCTCCTTTACTGAAGATGTGCGTTCAATTCTTATCCTTGATTTATGTCTAGTCTTGCATTTTTAATAGTGTTCATGTTGTGTGTGTTTTTTTTCTGGTTTGTTTAGGCAACTCATTTCACACTCAAATGCCAGACTGGAAGGATTATATGCATCTATTCTTGCATATGGAACAAGAAAACTGTTTTTATCCCTATTTCTATCCAACTCTAAGTTCTAGTGTCAAGTGTTGTGTTAAGTTTGTGAGGATTATTTCAATTCCAATTAAGAATTAAATGAGATATGAATATATAGGATAAACCTTATTTACTATACTATAATTATTAGTACTATTGACTTTTTCCCTCTATCCTCTTCTTATCTCTTCTCTGGTGACTAAGTCTAGAGTTGAGTGACTAGACTTAGATTGGTGTTTCTAGTTTCTAGCCGGTTAAGGGATTTAATTTAACTAATGACTAATGGTTTAAATCTTTTTAATTGTGAACATTCACCATTAATGGACCGTGCAGATCTTTAGCCTACAATTTTTTTTATATTTTATATATGTTTTATTTACTTTGACAGAATTAGAATAAGTAGTAACTGTAAGTGGACTGTAGACTCATACTCATTTATGACAATCACTCAATGACAATGAGACTACCTAGCCTACAACTACAACATAATTTATTAGTGCTAGTGTCACTAGTGATCTTTAGTCTTTAGTTTATGCATCACTTTCAAGAGATTCAATAATCAATAACTATGACTATAGCTAACACATATCTTCATGTAAAATTATAACTCATAATAATATAATAATTAAATAAAATATTTACAGACGTACATCCGTACTGCCCGGCCGTACATATCCTTGCCGTTTCCGACCGTCAATTGACTCAATTCAGTTGTCTCAGGGCCAGGGGTCAGGCTATAAATTAAATTATAATATACATGGACTAGGCCTATATTATATCAAAAAAATTACTTACATAAGAGAAATTAAAGTAAATTATGCAATTAAAAATGTATCATGTCAATTCTGTATAAATAAAATCGGATGCTTAGACTTAAAACAACAGATATTACTCACTGAAAACTTAGCACTCAGGCTGTTAAGTTTGTTTTGGTAATCGTAATCAATGATCTAATCAAGGCGGAAGTGATTATAAATAGAGTTAACATCAAACGTGCTAGATGTATCAGCATCGACAGTTTGTAAATTGTTCGCTTTTTAAACAAAGTATTTTTATAACATTTAAAAAATGAGGACGAACATTTGAAAATAACACTAATGATAAAATATAGAAGTATCCAAAATATTTTCAAAATTCAATTTTAAACCATAAATCGTAATCCTCCTAACTTCCGATATTGATCATCAGGAAATTTGATTTTAATTTTCAATTGAACTTAAATAAGTTATTAGGACGGACTACTTTATTTATGGTATATCAAAACCAATGTCGTAAATCCTGACTAAGTGTCAGCGTGGACTAGATTGTGTGTACATCCTTGTGTCAATCCTTACTATTAGTAAGCATAAATAAATAAAATACATTTTGCATGGACTACTTTATTTATATCAAAACCAATGTCGTAAATCATGACTAAGTGTCTGCCTGGACACCCTTGTGTTGTGTCAATCCTTACTAATGATAACTATTAGTAACCATAAATAAATAAATACATTTTGCATTATTGTCCACCCATGTAGTCAATTTTAGAAATATCGCCTTAATTTGATACCATAACTGCACCTCCCCCTTTTAAAAAAATCGATTAATGGACCCCAACAAAATGATCCCAGTTGCACAAACCATTATGGGCGGGGACGCGGTGGTCGAGTGGCAGCGCACTGGACTGTCGTACCGATGGTCACAGGTTCGAATCCGTGTAAAGGCAAGGGTTTGTTCCTGGGGCCTAGGGCGTCCCTGAGTCACCCCGCTCCGAATGTAGTAACATTCATGTAGTTAGGCGGCTGGGTAATGCGTGGAACCCACAAAGCCGTGGCCTGTGATTGCTGCATCACTTGCCAACAGATCATCTGTCATGATCTGTGGACGCAACTATCTTCTGCATAGAAGGAGCGTCTGTATAGATAAGATAAGATAAGAATATGGGCCCTGAAAAGCGGCACTTTTTTTCAGGGACCCCGACAAATTAAGAATATGGCTTGGCATCTTGATCTGACACAATTTTAAAAAGAATAAAACTTACTTCCCTCAGGAATGTGATGCACCCATTACGATGATGCATACTCAATGAACATACTCATACTTTTAAGCAGGGCTGGTCTTAGGCCACTGCAACCTATGCGGCCGCAGTGGGCCCCGCGCTTTCATTGGCCCCACCTATCTTAATTTTCACTAATTGTCTTTATTAATTCCTTATCCCTACCCAAACTGGGCCCCGCGCAATCAGTTTCGCATACTAAGCCGCATAGGGTCCCGCAATTGCTAAGATCAGCCCTGCTTTTAAGTTAAATGAAATAAAACAGAAAACTATCACAAAGAAACGAGAAAATGTTCATTTTTGCATCTTAATTTCTTGTACGTGTTTTAAAATGCTTTATTTAGTTGTTTGGCTTTCGTAACATTGATTTTTTTTTACATGACCGGGTTGTTAACCCTGAGCGCACAACCACCTGAAAAAAAAATACTTAAAGATTAAACACTCGACACAAAAACTTAGTCGAAACCTCCAAAATGAATATATAAACAATGTAATTACCAAAGATAACAATAAAAACTTATGGTCCTTTATCAAATCTAAAAAAATGGAACCTTCAAGAATAGCCACACTAAAAGGCTCAAATAATAAAACCTATAATGATAATGAAACTACAGCTAAGGGGCTGTCCATAAATTACGTCAACAAAATAGGGGGGGGGAGGGGGTCTGAAAATTTTTGACAATTGTTGACAAGGGGGAGGGGGGGAGGTCAAGAAAAGTTGACGTCAACAATGTTACTTTAAAAAAAAAGTAATACTTAACTTAAGTTCACTTAACAAATGAAAGTTAGACAGCGTTTGTAGTCCTGTGTTACACACTCGCCCAACCTTCAGTATTTTAATTGATCTAACCCTATTCCTAGTTTTTAAAAACTGTGCTGTGCTTTTAGAGACCCCACACAATTCAATATAGACACACGAGATGTTTACTGGTAACACTTATTTTTTCAAAGTTGTTGTTATTGCTGATCGATTTATCCCCCCGCCAATTCCAATCTGCCAAACTAATGAGGGCCTTAAAGCACCAGAAGTATCTGATATAAACTCACATAGATTTCCATCTCTTTTCTTCAATCAGTCTGTGAAAGTTGAAAACATACTACCTAGATCAGCAAAAGCATTCAAAATTCTTCCATATGATATATATTGTCCATCTATTCAGTTGCTAATGTTTGAACGGATCTGTAAAACATTTCTTAATATTGTTTTTTAGTTTAAAACATGAAATTTCTTGTTTTATCAATATTGTTTTTGTGGTTTTCACATTTTTTTTAAAATTTGGGGGGCATTATCATTAAGCTCCAGGATTTTCATAAATTAATTTAAACAAGCTAATTATTGAAAAACTGGACCAAATTCCTCTTAAAATGCTCTCCATTCAAAATAGTACAGGAAAAATCCTTCACCTAAGACCCGTTTTAAGTTTTATTATTTTTTAAACATTGCTTCCTTTGTAGCAGCACTTGGTATACAAATATCAGTAATTTTACTTTAAAAAATGACATACCCAGATTGTTAAAGGTGAAAAAATGTACTTAATTAGTATAGATGTACTTGTAACTGAGAGAAATTTGAAAATCTCAGCTTAAAAATATTCTTTTATTACCAAAACAAAGATGTCCCAACTGAGCAAAAATTTTAAGACATGTTTGAATAAAACAGGAAACTGCAGAAAAAATTCACTCATACAAATATAATGCAAAGTTACAGTCAATGCCATAGGCTAGAAACCCAAGTTTTGTTTTAAATGATTCCCAGATTATTTTGTTTCTTTCCACCATGTAGACCTTAATGCCTTTCTTCCCTTAAAAAATGGCGTCAAGCATTTTACTCAATGACCCCAGTAAGTGGAGCCTATTGCCCCACGGGGCCTTTTACCCTGCTTTACCCTAATGTGTAAACATTTTTGTAAACCCTGTAATCTCTTTTCTGCTTTAGTGTAAGCCTTTGTAGTTATGAATTGGAAATATGTCATAAGTTAAAAGTTTATTAAACTTTGTTTTTCTAAACATTTTTCTTTTTATTATTTATTTATTTATTTTATTTTATTTTATTTTTTTTGGGGGGGGGTTATCAAATGTTGACGTAATTTTATAGGGGGGGGTCTCTGGAAGTTTGACAAGTTGTTGACAAGGGGGAGGGGGGGAGGTAAAAATCGCCAAAAAATTGTTGACGTAATTTATGGACAGCCCCTAATATCCTTAGCACATATTTTGCATCATCTTTTTCTGCCTCAGGCGACAAGGAAGTTTTAATAAATTTAAATAAAATTGAGGAAATAGGTAACATAACTGTAGATGAGATAGGTATACATTCACTCCTAAAAAAACTTAAAAATAAACAAAGCTACTGGCCCAGATGATTTGCCTGCAAGGTTATTAAAAGAACTAAGCAACGAACTGTCCCCAATCCTTGTAGTTCTCTTTCAAGCCTCTCTAAACCAGGGTAAAGTTCCCCAGGATTGGAAATTAGCTAACGTAACTCCACTCTTTAAGAAAGGGGATACATCAGACCCTGGTAATTACAGGCCTGTATCACTTACTAATATCACCTGTAAATTACTAGAACACATAATATATAGTAGAATAGTTAACCACATTGACAAATATAATGCCCTATGCCCACATCAACACGGCTTTAGAAAAAACAGATCATGTGAAACACAATTAATAGGTTTAATAGATGAACTATCAAAAGGCTTAGACAAAAATGATCAAATAGATACAATATTACTAGACTTCTCAAAAGCATTTGACAAAGTTCACCACCTTAGTTTACTTAAAAAACTTTAACTACTTTGGAATCTCAGGTTCCTTACATCACTTGATCCAAGACTTCCTTTTGAGCAGGGAGCAAACTATAATAATTAATGGATCTAAATCTGCACCAATAAAGGTTAACTCAGGAGTTCCACAAGGAACTGTGCTAGGTCCCTTACTCTTTTTAATTTATATAAATGATTTACCCAACAACATCTCAAACAGATACAAAAGTTAGGTTATTTGCTGATGATTGTATAATCTATAGAACAATTAAATCAGAACAAGATAGCAAAATTTTACAAAAAGACTTAGATGAATTGATAAAATGGGAAACTAACTGGAGTATGTCTTTCCACCCAGAAAAGTGTCAACTGTTAAGAGTAACAAAGAAAAAGAAACAAATAAATTCAAAATATTACATTCATGGAAAAGAACTGACCCAAACTAAAGATGCAAAATACTTAGGAGTCTTAATAAATGAGAAACTATCATGGAATCCCCATGTCAATGAAGTTATTAAAAAATCAAACAAAACCTTAGGCTTTATAAAAAGGAACTTTAACAAATGTAATAGAGATATAAAACTAAAATGCTACCTCACTTTGGTGAGACCTGTACTAGAATATGCATCTTCTGTATGGGACCCATCCACCAAAGAAAACATTGATAAACTAGAACAAATTCAAAAAAGAGCTGCCAGATTCATTACTGGGGAATATTCGAAGCTGACAAGAGTGACACCATTCGTTGAATCATTAAACCTTGAAACACTAGAAGATAAAAGAACCAAGAGCAAAGTAGTAATCATACATAAAGCAATTAATTCTAATTTAGAAATACAACACAAAGATAACTTAACACAACACTCAGATAGACATAAGGATAAAAACACCTTTCTTATTCCGTATGCAAGAACAAACACATACAAGTTTTCCTTCTTCCCGTCCGGAATTCGGGCGTGGAATGGGTTGCCTCAAGAATCCAGGAAAACCAACACTTTATCAACATTTAAATCTCTAATAAAAATGCAGGACTTAAACACAAACCATAGATAAGCGTAGGACGCAATAATCTTCTGTATAGAAGGAGCGTCTGTAAACAGATAAGATAAGATTTTTAAAAAAGGGGGGGGGGTTGGGCTGCCCCTTACATCTCTCAAGCGAGCTGTCCTACTTTTTTTGGGTAGGATCCCTAGCCTATATGGATCCCTCCACTTCCTACAAGGCAGTAAGTAGGCTCTGATTTTAGTCCGCCCCGGGTATTTTATTTCCCCGGTACCCTCCATATCTGGTGGGCTTTCCCCTGTCCGTCACCTGGGGAGGCGCTCAATAGAAGATTAGTATCTCCGCACGAGTAACCAGACAAAATGACAAGTGACAAAATGACAAAACGACAAGGTGACAAAACGACAAGATGACAAAACGACAAGATGACAAAACGACAAGTGAAAAAATGACAAAACGACAAGGTGACAAAGCGAAAAGTGACAAAACGACAAGGTGACAAAACCTTCGTTTTGTCATACGAAATCCTTAGTGTTGAACTTGAACTTGAACTATCCCTTAACCCGTCGTTGGGTCACCATCGTGAACTGCTCACTATCTCACGCCATGTGTCTCGGTCCTGTGCTGCCCCTTTGAGAGTCACTGAATGACAGGCCGGTACGACGAACCAAAGTAGATTGTTCAGCTGTCTGATACTCAGAAGTTGTGGGTCCTTCTTCTGTCTGGGACCCATACGTCCGATGACATATTGACTGGATCGCTTTTGTCACGAGTCTGTCTATTTTAACGGTTCAAATTATCATCAGGTAGGCTACACTGCCGCTAGACCCCTCCCACACACTCTTCACGCCTGAATCTCAGATTCTGTTCTTAAAGTTTAAAACCAAACTTTCGAGCTAAAATTTAATGTTACAGAATCCATAAAACTGATGTCTAGAAATGACGTCACGTATTTTGTGACAATGGGGTGGGGAGGGTAAAGGTTTGAGGAGTGGTGTGACGTTTTTAAAAAAAATGATTTTGGGGTGGGGTGGGGGTGGAATAGGTCTATTGAGCTTTTAGCAAAGTATGTTGTAGTTTTTGTTTTGTTTCATTTCTGCCATTCCGCAACCCATACCATACGCCCGAAGGCTGATAAAATAAAATAAACTACACTAATTAAAAGATTTAACTATTTTTAAGTATGCCTAATTATTTTTTCTATTACACATACAATTTTTAATTTATCAGGCATATTAGACTACAAAAAAAGTAAGCGAGTTTATTTGAATTGATAGGTAAATAATAGGCACCGTTTTTCACTACTTATTATAATGTAAAGTTGAAGCCTCATTTTTGCGCCCCTGTATCTTGGTGCCCCCTCCCCCCATGCATCTTGGCGCCCTAGTTTAGTTACTCATCTACACATCACTTTAAAAAAAATATCAGTAACCAAGATGGCGTCTTTTTGAACGAACTGTTAGGGAGTGTGTGTGTGTCCAGTCTGAATGATGACCTCTAACTTATTTCGATGTCTTAATAACTGACCTCCGTCATCCCCTTTTAACTCAGTGTCTCTCCAGGAATGCCCGCTTTCTTTGTATACAATACATGTACTTGCTCGGATCACGCAACCCCCTGTTTTTGTTCACCCGACAAGCCCCAATCGACCTTCTCATTAAGTAGACTCCCCATGCTCTCGTCTCTTGCCTATCGTTTCAATAACTCGCTTATCAACCAGCACACACTAAAAAAAAACAAAAAAAAACCATCCGACAGTCGAGTTCATGCTTAAGATAATTTACAAGACCACACCA
>CALYLW010002709.1:0-33268 GCA_944989445.1 Ampullaceana balthica | reverse complement strand
GGTGTTTGGTATAAAAATTAAAGATTTCTAATTTAGAAGGCAAAAGAGAGATCTATAAGTGAGAGTATGAGTGAGCTGCATATGTTAAACCTCATAAGCGCCCGCCCCACGTTTTTAGTCATATTTAATCAAAGTACTTGAACTTACAAGTTTTAAATTATTTTCTTCTTTATAGTCCGCTTGTAAAAACGTGGTTTTTAAAAATCATTTTTTTACCTTTATTTATCTGTCTCTGAGTCAGAATCCATTATTGCCATATTAGCTTAGGGGTCGTCCATAAATTACGTCACGCTATTTTTGAACATTTTAAACTCCCCCTCCCCCCTGTCACAAATATCGGACCCCACCAGTACGTCACACTTTCGAACAAAAATATGTTTATTAACAAAATTATTAAAATTTAATTTAAAACACCGTGACGTCACACATGGCTGGGACCCCCTCCCCCTGTCACAAACTGTCACACTTTCTTACACCCCTCCCCCCATCTGGAGCGTGTCGTACTTTATGGACGGCCCATTATCTTATCTTATCTGTTGCAGAAGCTCCTTCCATACAGAAGATTATTGAGTGCTACGCTTATCTATGGTTAGTGATTGTGTTTAGTCCTGCATTTTCACTAGAGATTTAAATGTTGACAAAGTGTTAGTTTTCCTGATTTCTTCAGGCAACCCATTCCACGACCGAATTCCATACGAGAAGAACGAAAATTTGTATGTGTTTGTTCTTGCACACGGAATAATAAAGGTGTCATAGGTGAGCAGTGGCGTAGCTAGGGGGGGGGGCGGTGGGGGCGGTCCGCCCCGGGCGGCACTCATTTAGGGGCGGCATTTGTTGGCATTTGAAAAGTACAACCATTTTCGACAACCGCCCTTTTTCTTTTGAAGGGGGAAAACCAAGGTGAAACAAAAATATTCGCAATTTCGAGTCTTAATTAACGGATTCACACAACGTTTGTTTGATTACATAGTGGATGTTATAGCTAATCCAAAACCGTTCAAAAATTTTTAATCGCTCAAAAAACGTATCCATTTGTTTGGAAAACTAAGCGGTATAAGTCACAGATGACTCTGGATACGCTTTTATAAGAAAACTACCCCCAAAAAAAAATACACAACAGGGCCGGGCCGATTAATGTGTGCTATTAATATAACCACGACAGTTTTTAACGTGGAATTTTGACTTCACAGAATGATGCGCGAACAAGTACTTACAAGGCATGGTGGTTCAAATATTGTGTTTAACTTGCAAGTAGTAATTTATATTACCGTTTCAGTTTTCAGTAAATTATTGTAAGGTAAGTTATTAAAAATTAAATTTATTTTGTTTTTATTGCTTAAAGTAGCACACATAATTTGTGTTTTTCATTAAAACGGTTATTCATTAAGCATGTGATGCCTATCCAATTAAAGTAATAGTAATGTGTAAATAATTTGAATTCGTCTATTTTATGGAATATTATGAAGATTTATGACAAAAATATGTAAAAATTCAAATTTCTCTATTAATAAACACCACAATTGGCATAATAATTTCGAAAAAGACCTACTTTAAACTTTCAAGCATCTTGTAAAAATTGACATCCGAAGAAGTAACTAGGAAAACGAGATCATATGCTGGAATTTTACTCAATTCTATGCAATCTTTTTCTCTTCTATGTTATCTCAATTTATGGGAACCCGTCATTTTTTTATATTAATGCAAATCCATTGCATGGAACAAAGAGATGTGCTAATACAAAATGCTGTTATATCAACCAAACAATTTGTGAAGAGATGGAGATATCAACTGAACGCCTAGTTAGAAGGAGAAAAATATGAGTAGGGAAAATTCAGAAGACGTGGTCCTATCTTTAGAACAAGAAGTACAACGAGAAATGTTTTTATACATGGATGAAATTATAAAATAAAATAACGCTTTGAAGAGTTGCATTTCCTTGCAAGAAAATATTCTTATATAATACAATGAAACCTGCTAAATGAAGCATTTGAACATCAAATAAATTACTTTATTGACATTGACAGTTCAATATGGAACGAAAAAGGATCCAGGTTTTTATGGCTGTACCTACACTACAAGAAGAGGCATTATGTTAGAAAAACGGGGTGAAAAGGCACCTTTGATCTATTAAAATTTATTCAACTGTATAGATTGGAAAATTCTGTTCCAAACATTGTAATTTTGCTATGAATTTTTCAACTACTGCTATCAGTGTCGCTAGTTGTGAAAGGAGCTTCTCCAAACTGAAGTTGATAAAAAAATTATCTTCGTTCCACAATGAGCGATTAAAGACAACAAAATCTTGCAATACTGTCCATAAAACAAGATATTACAAATAATTTTAATTTTGATAGCGTAATACACTATTTTTCTATTATGAAAGTTAGGAAAGTAAATGTATAAATATGTTAACATACTAATGTACAGAGGCGTAACTGGGTTTTTGACGCCCTTGGCTAATTTATTTTTGGCGCCTTTTATTTAAATAAAAATTTAAAAATTAGAGATTTTGCGGCGCCCTTTAGAACTGCCGCAGGCCGGCGCCCTTGGCAACTGCCCCAATGCCAAGCCGTTGTTACGCTACTGCTAATGTATACAATTTCTTTGTTTTAAAAAAAAATCATTCATTTAAAAATACATCATAAAAGAATAGTAACAGTAATTGGTAATGTTTTTTTGGGGTGTAAATTTGGAATATGTTTTGTCTCATGAGGGGGGGGGGCTGCGACCTCAGTAACTTTCTTGTGGCCTTTAAAAAAATTATCTTGTATTTTTATAAATGTGTATTTATAGGTATATAATCTTATGCGGCCTCTTTTATTACTGCTTACATAAATATGGCATGCAATGGTAAACGTGTTCCCCACTTTGACTTCGTTTCAATTACAATTATTTATTCATGTTCATTCATTTTAAAAAACCATAATATAATCGACTAAGTGACCGTCCATAAACGAAGCACGCTATTTTGGCTGATTGTATACCCCCGCCTCCTCGACACAAAAATTTAG
The DNA here is from genome assembly GCA_944989445.1 of Ampullaceana balthica. Lineage (NCBI taxonomy): Eukaryota > Metazoa > Mollusca > Gastropoda > Lymnaeidae > Ampullaceana > Ampullaceana balthica. Next base: position 30,257 of record CALYLW010002709.1, on the reverse strand, counting down.
ACTCTTTCTTCAATAAGACGTCACAAAGCCGTATTTTCTGTTTGAAAATGAGCATGTTTCAAATTAAATTGTGCCATTTAAGTATTTTTTTAGTGTAAGGGTGCATTCTAATATCGTAACACGCGTTTTACATAAACGTCATTAAATAAAGTGTCAGTAATCAAATATTTAAGTGGAAATTTATTTAAAGTTGCGCGTTTTAACGTGACGTCACATTTCTTAAACACCTCCCCCTTCGTCACAAACGTGTGACTCCCCCCCCAGGTGCGTGACGTCATTTATGGACGGCCCCTAAAAAGGGTGGCAAATTGGAGACCACCCCGGTCGCCAAAAGTTCTAGGTACGCCACTGTAGGTGAGGTCAGAGGCGTCACTAGGGTTGGTGTCACCCGGGGCGGTAGCTCATGGTGTCACCCCTTCACGACTGAAGGGGCCGTCCATAAATGACGTCACGCGAGGTTACTGATTTTTACCCCACCCTCCCCCAGCGTCATACTTTGTCACAAAAACTTAGACCCCACCCCTTTTTTACGATATGACGTCACAAAGCTTTGACACCCCTCCCCCAAGCCGTATTTTCTCAATAAAAATTAGCATTTTGCAAATTATTTTTTGTCATTTAAATATGTATTTAGGGTAAGTCTGCACTGTAATATCGTAACACGCGTGAAGTCATTGAAAACGTAATTAAATAAATGGTAAACAATCAAATATTTAAGTGGAACTTTTATTTAAAGTTTCGCGTTTTTGATGTGACGTCACATTTCTTAAACACCCCCTCGTCGTACCACATCGTCACAGATGCGTGGACCATGGCAGATTAAAAGGGGGGGGGTGCTGAACGGGCTAAAGCCCCCAATAATTTAAGGGCCTCCAAACTTTTTATGAATTATAGTGTATAATAAAGATGCAGGGCATTATGTTTGTGCGAATCCATGAAAATGCCTTGGACAGTCATACGGCAATGCTGCAAATGAGTAGGAAGTATAACGGAAACCAGGCTATTCTTCGTGAGAAGTGCATTGTAGCTCATTATGTGCCGTGCACAGCTCATTCCTTTAATTTGGTTGGGAAAAGAGCAGCAGGTTGTCCTACTGCGGTCAGATTTTTTTGTCTCTGCAAAATCTTTATACCCGACTTGTTGCATCTACTCATCGTTGACAGGTACTTCAAAAACATATGAAATTGATACATGCTAACAAAGCCTTGTCTGACACAAGATGGTCAGCCTGAGATTATGCTGTAAGGTCTGTTAATAGCTCATACCATTAGGATATCGCAGCACTGGAAGAATTAGCAACGAATGAAAATCTGCCAAGTGACTGCCGACTTGAAGAAGAAGGATTTCTAAAGGAAATTGAACAACTGGAAGTCGCTATTTTACTTGAAATTTGGGAAACAAATTTTAGAAAGGAAGTCTCTCATTGAGTTTGTTAAAAAATAGCATTCTTAATTTTATTCCTATGAAGACAAAGGAAAGGAAAAGTCCATGGTAAAAACAGTCTAAACAATCTTCAATATTATCAAACAAAAAAGAAAGCGCCAGTTTGATAAAGGGACATCAAAAAAACAGTATTCTCCTGGAGACAAAAATTCAAGATTGAGGTATTTCTGGTAATCATTGACAAACCTTCTTAAGCCCTACAACATTGGTTAGTTGCATATAATTATAAATACATCCATGAGAAATTTGGCTTTCTTATAAATCTAACTGAGCTCAGCACTTTCGCCACCCGATGGGCAGCAGCCAAGTTAATGGAAGAACATTCAAGTAATTTCGAAGAAGGGGTCGGGTAAATCCGAAGCAACCGTTTCGTCCCCCTCAATTTACTAGCAACGCCATCGAGCGGTGCCGGTTTAGGGCCAGGAGCGCCAGTACGGATTAGCAAAAAGTGCCGCGAAGAACGCATTGGACGCCAGCTCTGAGGAAACCTTCCAGTGGGGGTTGCACCCTAGGTAGGTCTTTGATGATCCCCCGGTCTGCGGCGGTCCTAACCATGGAGACCCGTGTGCTTTGCCGGGATGGCGCCAAACTGGTAGCGGGTCGTAGTAGGAAATTCCACCACCTCCTTGTGAGGGCAACTTAGTGGGAGGCATCTTCGACTGTATGTCCTGGATGCCCAGGTGGCCGCTTCAGAAACGACCGTTTTTTGGAGGGGTTCCTCAGCTGTTACGTCCCTTTGGTGGCCAGATGGCTAAGGGGGTCTTTCCGGGAAGACCCATAAAGAGCACTAGGCTCGGGGCTTCTGATTTTCTTCCACATGTAGGTTCATGAGTGATTTTGAAGACTGCTTACCTTCAGAATTAGTCCAATTTTCAGAACTCTTTAGAAAAAGTTATTGTCCAGCCCCAGGCTCGGGGTAAGGAAAAGGAATTAGCTCAAAGCGAAAATAAAAAAACTTGCACAGAGCTAAAAATGTTGCTGCTTTTGAATGAGCTATATTTCACACAGTCCTTTACAAATGTACACATCGCACTTCGCATCTATCTTTCAACGATGACATCAAACTGCAGCTGAGAGCGATCCTTTTCAAAGTTGAAAAGAATATATAATGAGTTAGAATTTGCATGGGACGAAAAAGGATGAATATGCTCTTTCTAATGAGCATTGAAAGGAACTTGTAAGCTTACTCAGCTTTATTGACTTGATTGAAAACTTCGCCATTTGAAAAATTCGCAAACGAAAGTTGTAGGTTGAAATAATAATCATACATATTTTCCAATAATTTTTTGTTATTTCAAATAGAGAAAAGAACTCCTTACCTCATGAATTTTTTTTAAGCATACGGAATAACGCGTAATACTATTCTTTACGGGGGCGCGTTCGTAAGCACTAAACAGCGTAAGTCGGGATGGGACCGTCGTAACCGGAGGACTACCTGTATATAAACATGCATATATATGCTTTCACGCCTTTAATAATATATATATAAAAATATTAACTCAAAGACATTGAAATCATAATTTCCTCAAGAAAAACATCAACAAAGAAAACCCATCTTTTGATTTTTTTTTATTTTTTTTTGTGATAAAAAATCGTATTCCCCCCTACCCACTGTGGTGGAGGGAGTCGTGAGGTGGGATTCGTTCATGCTGTCGGTGTGTCCAAGCCCAAATGGCTTTATATCTTTTAAAACAGAAGACACTGCCTCTTTCATTCCAGCCTTTTTTAAAGATCTCTCTGCTGCGACTATTTCTTTTCTTTTTTTCCTAATTTGTTTAATGTTGTTCGTGTGTTGGGACTGTTTTATTATTGCAAGTTAACTGATATTTTTTTAAATAAGAATTTTCGCGTTTAACGTATTTCATTGTATTTCTTAATTTCTTTCTAGATTAAAAAATTTGTATCTTTTGTTTTCTGACATAAAATCGTACACAGTAAAATTTTAGGCTCGGGTGTCACCCCCAGATGGGTGTCACCCGGGGCGGCCCGCCCCCCCCCCACCCCCCTAGTGACGCCACTGTTTCAAAGTACTGTAGTTCTGTGCGTAAAAAGAAATGATACTGGCCATTGTTTACTCGCTGTATTGATATGACAGTAGTGAATGCATGGATTCTGCACAAAGTTATCCACGGCTCAAATGCAATGGCTCTGAAGGATTTAGACGCGCAATTGATACAGCTCATTTGAAGATAACTATCAAACGCAAGTACACAAGAAGGCATAGAGTACACAAATTACCAATGGGAGCTATTGTGGTGCGAAATGACGGCGTGGGACACTATTTGATGCAGAAGGAAAAACAAGGAGCTGTCATCATGGAGGATTATCTCGGGTTCTATGTTGACAAATAATGCATTTTTGTGCTACAAACACCAAACCTGGCACAGATGTTCAGTTTTTTATGCTGAATAAAATGTGATACAGGGCCACAGCAAAATTTTGACCAGTTTCTATTTATAGTAACATTAAAAATGGCCGCTTAAAGAAATTCATGTAAGGTGACAAACTCATAATTTTTAAGCTACAAACACCAAACTTGGCAATTATGTTCAGTTTATAATGCAAATCAAAATGTGAGACAGAAAATGCACAAGTTTGTTAAGTTTCTATTTTTATTTACATAAAAATGGCCACAAAAGTAAATTTTGAGTATTATGATAAATTGACCTTACATTTTTTAATCTGGTTCAATTAGTTCAATTTGTGTTAGATGCTTGAACTGGATGTTGTACTGAAAAGTCGGCTCCACAGACACAGCTGCATAAAGCAGTGCATTTTAATCCGGCCTTATTGCACTTACAACGCTTGGATCTGCATTCTTTTTTACAAGCACATTTCAACAGTTCACGACAAGTGATAGAGGCTTGTGGCAAAACAGTCCAAAAAGGCTGCCATTGTCTGTCCATTAACTGCCAACCCCACTCACTTGGATCAGGAAGCACTGGTTGTCGTTCATGTGCCTGGCTCCAAATATGGCCACCTTGGTAAATTGCCCGTTTGCAGTGCTGAAACAAGGCCTCACTCGTTGGAGGAATGTTTTCAATTTGCGGCCAGTCTTTGTAAACAGGTATTTCCTGGCACTGTTGGCATCATGGCAGTTGCTACCTCTGTCATACAAAAGCGTCACAAAACGCTCCAGAACTGACATGTCATTAGCTATTGGTTCAAATGGAGCACAACACAGTTTTTGAAATGTGGCTGTAACATGTCGCATTTGCTCCAGACCTCCCAAGCTGTCTTCTTGTCGATACCATTAAAACAGCTGACGGTGTCACAACCGGTAAAACTGTGAAACAAAGGCAGACACTGGGCTCTGGCAACACCTAAAACTTTGCTTATGTCATGAGCTGCAATTTATCGGAAGTCTTTTCCTGTACCCATGGCAATCCATAATTCCAGGTGAGGGTGGCGAGTCATGGCAGCCACAGAAAGAACCACCACATCTGTGCCGACAGTGCGAATCAGAATCCTGCGGCAATGTTCAGCTGCATGGGCCAGGTGAAGCATCATCCGTGGTGTCTGCTTCCTCGTGATTGCATGGTGAAAGATTCGTGTGGTCAATGGGTTTATTGGAGATCACATCTGGACCTTGAGTGGTAACAATAAGCGTCTGTGATTGTACTGTAAGAAGATATCGTGCTAGGAATGCGAACAACTGGGTCTTGTTCGCATCCACCCGCAAGAAACTTCCCTACTGCGATGGTAATACGGTCTCTGGCGTCACACGCTTTCTCTTCTCTAGTCCTCGGCGCTCTCTTGTGAAAGCTTTTAAGCTGTCACTTCGATAACAGTCCCACACTACATCTAGACGATGGGAGACATTTTGCAGGGTCTGCATCACATAGGGGATAAACACCTGGTTTGCGTAGTCAGCAAATGTTCTTGCAGATCCTGGCCTCAACATATTGACAACAGCAGCCCCATCAAGGATGGTCATGTCAGTGACTGTTGGCACTGCTGATGAAGTTTGGAGAGGTTCCAAACAACTCCAGCAACCCCGACTTGCTTGACACTCTCATTCGTCCTTCACAGGACAGTGATGGAGGAGCCGACTGATTTTCATATGAAAAAAGGTCTGTCAAGCCCCCATTTCTGGTTTGGCATGCTACATACAACCTCGAAAAAGAGGTAACAGTCACTTTTCAGGGATGAAATCCTATACTGTGGCGCTGATCGCTTCTTTCTTTTTGCACCAGCGATCAATATGAAATTGTTTCGCTTGATTGGAGCAGAAACTCGCTTGGTCATGTTAACAAGTCTTTCTTGCGTAAATTCGTTGTATTGAGCTACACCAGTCTTGTGTATATTACTCAAGGTCTTGTGTACAGCAGCATCAACAATGTTGTTATCATGAAGAGTGACTAACTCTGCGCTTTTTTCAAGAAATGGGTTGCCAGTTTCCTGTATCACATCCAATAATCTACACACGTCAGCCTTGAATTTTTCTTGGAACCCTTTGTCTTGTTCATGATGCTGGTCTGATTCTTTGCTGTGTTTTATTTCAAAAGATAACTCTAGGTCTTGAAGAACTCTGGAGACCTCTGGCCCCCAACCATCCAGCGTCTCAATGCCGAGGGGTTTTCAGTGAGTCCCCCCTGCTCCTCCCTCACCTTTGATGATGGCATTGTTTTGCTCATGTGCTTGGTCTAGTGCCATTTTTGAGAAGGGGCGAGATGTCTTTTGCAGAACGAATCGACCTTGCAACAAGTCTTCGTAGCACATTGAACTACCACCCTGCAGTTTCTTCATGTCATGAATGTACACGGAGAGCCATCTCCCATAATTTTGTTGATCTAGTGCAAAAAACCAAGGCGTTAGCTCTTCTAGAGTTTGAAGATACAGTGTAAAGTTTCCATCTCGCAATGAGGCTACAAACACCAGCAAAATCATCTCTAACTGCAGATCAGTGTCCAGTATTTGAATGTTTGACTTGTTGTGATCATAGACTCTTTCCAGTCCTCAAAGCACAGCACATTCTCTTCCAGTGCAGCACAAGACAATGAGTACTGTTTATAAGCATGTTTTAACAACATGAAGAGGGCGCATGCAGTCAACTGGTGAGCACGGCGAGTCCTTGTGACATGACTTCCAGTAAGGAAAGAATCAGCACATCCAGATGTGGCTACTTTGGCATTAACCAGGGCTTCTACCCACCCACTGTCCTTTAGAAGGGTTCCAACTGTCTTCAAAAAAGACATTTCAATATGCAGTCCTCCAAGCAACAATGTTATTTTGCTTTCTCCATAAGATTCCGGCATTTCCACTGAATTTGCTTAGCAATGGCAAACAAGGGCTGATCAGCAGTGATAACAGGAATCTGTCCAGGGTTGAGAAATTTGACTTCTTGCATCACCAAGTCCATAGCATGCTTCATCATAGCTGGTGATTTGGAATTTTCAGGGAACAATGGAAGAAGACTAGATATTCCTGTGAATGTTAACAGAATGTCTCTGCCACTGTTGTGGGCTTGAAGGTCTGGAAAATGTGCTAAAAGCCGTGTTTTCAGTCTGCTACTGTGTAAACAGCCAGTTTCTATAACCAACTTCCTGTAGACGACTAAGGTACATTTTAGAAAGATCAGCCAGTTTTAACACTTTTAAGTTGTCACCTGTAGATGAATGTTTTACTTCTTCGATGTACTCTGTCAATTCAGCAAAGACCAAAGCTTTTCGAACTTGATCAGATCTCTGATCTGTCCAGTCTACTTTAGGCTGAGCTTTTCTGTATAGGCTAGTGAGACAGGCAGGGTGGTATTTCAGTTCTTGGGCAATCACATCACCTCGACTTAATTTTGCCAAAAGGTGGCTGTCTTGAAGAATCAGAGCACAGTTCCTAATCTTTTCATCCAGCTTAAAAGTAGAAGCATGTCTAAGATCCTTTGCTGGTGCTTTCTTACCACACAAAAAACAACTGAGATCCTTAACAACTACTCCATCTCCAGATGATCTCTGTTCCCTGCGAGTAACTTTTTTAGCAGGTACACTTTCCTCACCTGGGTCGCAAGATGCAAGTTTTCTCTTCAGTTTTGTTGTATTATATTTTAAACGACATGACAAATGAAATGAAGCTTTCTTTTTCATGAATGTTTCCTCAACACCATCTCCATCATCAAGTCTAGTTAAAAAGCCAGGTGACAGTGCGCCACATTCACCAAACTTAGTCAGATTTTCAGCCAAAGTCACATATGTAGATCCTTGATTTGTTTGTCTGGCATTAGCGGGACACTGTAATTTATTTTTCTTTGGTATTTTTCTGACAAAGCGCACACATATCCCAGTTAGTGGGTTGAAAACTAGCAGCATCTTGGTTTTCATGGCTTACATTATGATTATCCATGGCTGAATAAAAAGTGGCTGCACAATCTAAAAGAAAGAGAAAAATAAATGTTTAAACAATTTCAAAAATCTCATAGACAGCAATCCAAAATTTATACTGCAGTTTAGATGCTATGACGAATGATAATGAAATAGGAAAATTTAATGCATGCATAAACCTGACCTTATATAAAGTTAACAAAGATGGAGCACCTAAAAGGCTAAAAGGCCTAACAGAACAGCCTGTACATCAACAAGCTCCTATAACTACTACATACTACTACTACTACTACTACTACTACTACTATTAAAGTATTATGATTATCACTACCAGTTTGTTGGGGTTTTTTTTAATGTGATTACTGATCCAATATAAATTATCCGCATCCTATATTATATTATCATTATCTAACAAAAATGAATGAAAGCACTTTGCAGCAAAATAAAAGCTAGTACTTACCCAAATCAATGAATCTTTGCCTTTTCGGAGTTTCCCAAGACTCAAGACACTTTCACTTTCTGTTTGTGTTCGGCCATCTTGCGATTCAGTTTGTGCCGCACAGAACTCTCGCACTGAAGGCTTTATTTTAATTCTAAAAGTATGTGTACTCGGTAACCAATAAAATAATCAAATAGGACAAATCTTTTAGTTAATTTTGGTATAAAAAAGGAATTATTTTTTCTATGTTTACTGCTTTGGAAAACGTGTTGCAATATTTGAGTTGGAAATAAATAAATTCCTACGCGTCTTCAAATAGTCCCTACGCTTTATGTTAATTTACGTTAAAAAAAACGAAGATTTGTTTTGGCTCTGTTTCTAAAATTAAAATATTATTATTTGTGAACACATTTTAACTCATGTCATGTTTGTAGCATGATGATGCACGATCTATACTTATCAATGCAACATAGAACCCGAGCTAGATGCTAAGGCAAACCTAATACTTAACGCGGGAAGTACAATACAAATCTCTTCCGCTCGTGCTTTCAGCGGCATCATAATACATAGTGTATTTTTAACTCTGCTTCCTTTTATATTTGGTCGGTCCTTTCATAAACTTTTATAATTAGGAACAATACATTTAAATGTCCACACATTGTGCGCGGATGTTATTTTACCATAGATCCTTTCAGTGTCCTATTTAGAGGACAGTCTATGTCTACACATCCAAACACAAAATAACAAAATAAACAATTTATTTGTGTTCTAGGACTCCAAATAATTTTTTTACATCGGAAACAAAATTACACACAAAAATATTTTGGGCCATTACGGGTTAAACATGTTGTTATAAACCTTTTCCCGTGATCAGATCGAGCTGAAATTTAGCAGGCAGACTTTGGTAGTTTTTAACGCAATTTCCCTGTGGAATTCCGTTTATATAATTGAAATGTCTGGCCTGTCTTTTCGAGCTTTGAACAGGAACTCCTCCTGAACCCTACCAGATAGAGGGTTCGGGTGTTTTCAAATATGTTAAAAATGTCCCAAGAAAGTGCCCGGGCCAATAAAATACCGAAAAGGTTTACTGGATTTCCTGGAAAATAAAAAAATACCGAAAAAATAACAGTATTTTGTCAATTTCTCGCCAACCATAACATCAATTGGGTTGAAACAAACGCCAAACGATAGCTAACAATATTTAGAATAATGTTGAAACAGGAACTTTTGAAAAATCTCTTTTGGTTCGACTCCCGTAATTAAGCAGCAATTTGTAGATAGCAATTCTTTTGTTTAGTTTCAGAATAATTATTGATTTTGAAATCACTTTTAATGTAATCTAGAATGATAGTTAATGTGGTTTTCCCGCTTTTTTAATGCTAATTTTAGACTGTTGCGCGGTGCGCATTATATTGACACATTCTTGGTTTGACTCTATAATTATTTCTCTTGAATAAAAAAAAATGGAAATTCTTTGTTGAAAGCTGCTTTTAAATACTCATTCGAGTTTTTATATATTTTTTTTACTATAAATCCTTTATATATTTGAGAAAGAACTACCGAATATACTCGTTCGCAAGCCGACCTTTTTGGACAGAATCTAGGGGGAAAAGTTGGAAGGTCGGCTTACGAGCGGGTCATTAACGTATTTCTGCATGGATATTGAATATCGGTGTTGTTATTGTAGATCATCAAGGTCCTTTTCTACATTCTACAAGATTCGACTGCTCTACCAGAAGCTATAATATATTATTAAACATCCACACTTAACTTATTTAATTATTCATTTTTTAACTTTTTCGTATTATAATGAACGTACTTTTGGTTATGTCTCGTATATAAAGTATTTATACTTCAAAACTTTGTTTATACGGGGTGGGGGGTATTTATTTAATTTTTTTTGTGTGTTTGTGTTTGAGTGTGTGAGTGTGACTGTGTGTGTGAGAGAGTGTTTTGAGTGTGTGTGTGAGTGACTGTGTGTGTGTGAGTGACTGTGTGTGTGTGAGTGACTGTGTGTGTGAGTGACTGTGTGTGTGTGTGAGTGACTGTGTGTGTGTGAGTGTTTATTAGTCTGCGTGTGTGTGTGTGTGAAAGAGTGTGTGTGTGCACATATTTTTAATGGAATACAAAATATTTATTAATATACTGACCGAGTTCCTGGTTCATAGAGAGTAGCGTTTATGGAAAAAGGTGGTGGTCCTCTGTATTCTATGATATCTATAGAATGCTTTATATCGCAGTTCGCTTTGAAATGAAGGAAGATAAAAAGAAGAAAGCCATGTTAGAGTGGCTACTAATGTGCCTTAATGAAATTATTACCCAACATAGAAATGGAAGATTAAGTTAGTCAATATCAACCCCCAGTAATTATTAATATGTTTTAAAATAATCAATGAAAAGGGGGATTTATTAATATAACGATAGATACTAAGAAAATGCGGATACTCGGTTTGATTATTTATCATACGAGCGTCTGTCGAGTCTTTCAATAGTTGGAGATATCTACAATTGCTTCATGTCACTTTGAATTTCACAAAATACTTTTTTTAAATAATGACACTATGCAGAGACAACTCTTCTGATGTAATAAGTCTGAGTTACATATCAAGTTGTCAACTAGCAAAATACTCTCGCGTTGTAGCGGGGAAGTAAGATTTCAGATAGTGTTGGGAAACCGCCTAACAAATTCTTGGATACAAAATACACAAACAAATTGTGCAATGAAAACAATAAATTTGAGCTTTATTTTTAGACTGATACGACAGTAAACGTTTCGGCTAATGCCTTCATCAGTACAACATAAAATACATTCTTACAATACTTACATAAGTAATAATAACATTCTTAAAAAATATTGTATTTTAAAATATTTATGTTAAATAAAAAGAAAGGAAAAACAAAAACAAACATGGACACAGGATATAGCAAAAAGGGGGAAGTATCCAAAGTTACAGTAAAAACCACAACGGGAACAAGATTATGCAGTTAAGTAAAATTATGAATTTGGTTAATTCCATATGGAGCCAACGTACCAAATCTTTTTATGAGTCTATTTTCCATGTGGACTCTATCATGGGTATTGCTTGCATATAAAATACCAGTTACTGCAATATCTGATATGCCGTTATGGTCAACACTGTTAAAATGTTTAGAAACAGGACATTGAGCCTGTTTATTTATATTATACAGGTGTTCTCTAAACCGATCTCCAAGACGACGACCAGTCTCACCCACGTAAATTTTATTACACCTCTTGCAAAGAATTGCATAAATCACGTTGCGACTTGTGCAAGTGAATCCATCTTTTATTAAGAATTTTTCAAGAGGGAAAGAAATGTTGTTAATTTCCATCACATATGGACAAGTATTGCAACGGTTACGGTTGCAACCTTTTGTTCCAATATATGCTTTCATTGTGGGAAGGTGACTTCTTACAAGAATATCTCTGAGGCTTCTATCTCTCCGGAAAGCAAAAAGAGGAGGTTTTTTGAAGACCTGCTGAGTTAGAGGGTCAGCCATAAGGATTGGTCGGTTTTTGAGAATCACCTGGCGAGCTTTAAAATTATGAGGATGAAAAGTTAAAATAAATTTTGATCGATCACATTGATCAGAAACAGATGATTTAAATGTATCCTGTCTGGTCATGCCTTTAATTCGATTGACAGCGGATATTAAAACTGTTTCCGGGTATGACCTTCTTCGAAAAAAATCCAGCATTTCATTACTTTTCTCCAAAAAGTCTGCCTCATCACTGCAGAGTCGTTTAAGTCTCAATAGTTGCGAAAATGGGATAGAGCTCTTACAAGATTCAGGATGGGACGATGAATACATAAGGAAACTATGGCTGTCTGTAGACTTGTAAAAAATTGATGTGGATATTTTATTTTCTTTCAATTTAATTTGTATATCCAAAAAATTAACAGCACTTCTATGGATTGTTGAAGTAAATTTGATCGAAGAATGGAAGTTACCGACGAAGTCAATAAAACTTTGCAATTGTTGCATGTTCATTTTTGTAATTCCAATGCAATCGTCAATGTATCTCCTGTAGTACTCTGGAGAGATACCTTTGTAATTTTCACTCCATAGGTGTTCCAAATGGCCCATAAATATGCATGCATAACTTGGTCCCATTTTCGTTCCCATAGCAACTCCACTAATTTGATCAAAAAACTGTCCGTTGAACTCAAACGAGTTTAAATTTAGGACCAGCTCAGTTAATCGTAGTATGGCACTTGCGGGGATCTTGAGATTTGCCTTCTTGTTGAGAAAAAATGAGATTGCAGAGAGGCCATCGGCATGAGGAATAGACGTGTACAATGAAGAAACGTCCATTGTAAATAGTAAATGATCTTCATTGGGTAAAACCAAGGAATCCAGAGATTTTAACATATGGCTAGTGTCCTTAATGAAAGATGGTAAATTAGCAACAATAGGTTGAAAAACAGTATCCAAAAAATCGGAAATTAATTCAGTAGGACAAGAACAGGCGGAGACAATCGGTCTTCCAGGGTTTCCCAGCTTGTGTATTTTTGGTAATAAGTATAAACATGGTTTACCAAGATCACTGTCATAAATACGTAAATTTTTTGCAGAGGATGGTAATTGACCACAATCTATAAGTTCTTCAATGGTCTCCTTAACAATTTCATTATTACAAATAATAGGATCGTTAGTCCTTGGGTTGTAAAAATTTGCATTATTTAATTGTTTGGAGGCCTCTTCAATGTAGAGTCTCTTATCCCACACCACCACAGCTCCACCTTTATCTGCCGGCTTGATAACAATGTCTTGGCGTTTTTTCAGTTGGAAAAGTGCTCGCCATTCTTCTTTCGATAAATTTCTCAAATAACTATTAAAATTAACAAATTGGAGGATCAACTTCGTGTGAATACTCATAATAACAACTTGCTATTTAATCTCATTCACTGGATAATTCATGGTCTCAATAGGGAGCTTTACAACTTATTATCTGGAGCCAAAAAAAGAAAGATTGAACATCTTAAAACTGCAAATAATCCTAAAGTTACAACGTCTCACGTAACGGATAATGAATCAAACTTAGTCGTCTGTATTCCACCGGATCTTACACTTTCTGAGCCAGAAAGATCAGTTCTGAGTAAAGGTCTCAAATTCATTCCTCTTCGGGCCTCAAGTGATAAATACCAATTACTATCAGATGCCCATCGTTTCTTTCGCTCAATGAGATTGCAGCTTTACTTCTATGGTACCCCTGCGAATAACGATGAGGATGACAGTGAATTTCCTGTACATCGGCAACGTAAATCAACATGGACCCCTCCTTCCGATCAATCTAAAGCTCTTGACCTTTACATTAAAAGTACGGAAAATCAAATCCAAAATATTCGCCAAACTCCTCTGAACAAATCCAATTTATCGAAAGAAGAATGGCGAGCACTTTTCCAACTGAAAAAACGCCAAGACATTGTTATCAAGCCGGCAGATAAAGGTGGAGCTGTGGTGGTGTGGGATAAGAGACTCTACATTGAAGAGGCCTCCAAACAATTAAATAATGCAAATTTTTACAACCCAAGGACTAACGATCCTATTATTTGTAATAATGAAATTGTTAAGGAGACCATTGAAGAACTTATAGATTGTGGTCAATTACCATCCTCTGCAAAAAATTTACGTATTTATGACAGTGATCTTGGTAAACCATGTTTATACTTATTACCAAAAATACACAAGCTGGGAAACCCTGGAAGACCAATTGTCTCCGCCTGCTCTTGTCCTACTGAATTAATTTCCGATTTTTTGGATACTGTTTTTCAACCTATTGTTGCTAATTTACCATCTTTCATTAAGGACACTAGCCATATGTTAAAATCTCTGGATTCCTTGGTTTTACCCAATGAAGATCATTTACTATTTACAATGGACGTTTCTTCATTGTACACGTCTATTCCTCATGCCGATGGCCTCTCTGCAATCTCATTTTTTCTCAACAAGAAGGCAAATCTCAAGATCCCCGCAAGTGCCATACTACGATTAACTGAGCTGGTCCTAAATTTAAACTCGTTTGAGTTCAACGGACAGTTTTTTGATCAAATTAGTGGAGTTGCTATGGGAACGAAAATGGGACCAAGTTATGCATGCATATTTATGGGCCATTTGGAACACCTATGGAGTGAAAATTACAAAGGTATCTCTCCAGAGTACTACAGGAGATACATTGACGATTGCATTGGAATTACAAAAATGAACATGCAACAATTGCAAAGTTTTATTGACTTCGTCGGTAACTTCCATTCTTCGATCAAATTTACTTCAACAATCCATAGAAGTGCTGTTAATTTTTTGGATATACAAATTAAATTGAAAGAAAATAAAATATCCACATCAATTTTTTACAAGTCTACAGACAGCCATAGTTTCCTTATGTATTCATCGTCCCATCCTGAATCTTGTAAGAGCTCTATCCCATTTTCGCAACTATTGAGACTTAAACGACTCTGCAGTGATGAGGCAGACTTTTTGGAGAAAAGTAATGAAATGCTGGATTTTTTTCGAAGAAGGTCATACCCGGAAACAGTTTTAATATCCGCTGTCAATCGAATTAAAGGCATGACCAGACAGGATACATTTAAATCATCTGTTTCTGATCAATGTGATCGATCAAAATTTATTTTAACTTTTCATCCTCATAATTTTAAAGCTCGCCAGGTGATTCTCAAAAACCGACCAATCCTTATGGCTGACCCTCTAACTCAGCAGGTCTTCAAAAAACCTCCTCTTTTTGCTTTCCGGAGAGATAGAAGCCTCAGAGATATTCTTGTAAGAAGTCACCTTCCCACAATGAAAGCATATATTGGAACAAAAGGTTGCAACCGTAACCGTTGCAATACTTGTCCATATGTGATGGAAATTAACAACATTTCTTTCCCTCTTGAAAAATTCTTAATAAAAGATGGATTCACTTGCACAAGTCGCAACGTGATTTATGCAATTCTTTGCAAGAGGTGTAATAAAATTTACGTGGGTGAGACTGGTCGTCGTCTTGGAGATCGGTTTAGAGAACACCTGTATAATATAAATAAACAGGCTCAATGTCCTGTTTCTAAACATTTTAACAGTGTTGACCATAACGGCATATCAGATATTGCAGTAACTGGTATTTTATATGCAAGCAATACCCATGATAGAGTCCACATGGAAAATAGACTCATAAAAAGATTTGGTACGTTGGCTCCATATGGAATTAACCAAATTCATAATTTTACTTAACTGCATAATCTTGTTCCCGTTGTGGTTTTTACTGTAACTTTGGATACTTCCCCCTTTTTGCTATATCCTGTGTCCATGTTTGTTTTTGTTTTTCCTTTCTTTTTATTTAACATAAATATTTTAAAATACAATATTTTTTAAGAATGTTATTATTACTTATGTAAGTATTGTAAGAATGTATTTTATGTTGTACTGATGAAGGCATTAGCCGAAACGTTTACTGTCGTATCAGTCTAAAAATAAAGCTCAAATTTATTGTTTTCATTGCACAATTTGTTTGTGTATTTTGTATTTTATTTAAAAGCTTTATTGCAGTCCCATTCTATATGATGTATTAAATTCTTGGAAGATTGGACCATAAGTACAAAGACCGTTGAAATGGTTCAATATGGCGACTAACATTGGCGTCATACCAACGAAATATGTACGTTCATCGGCGTCGATAAACATGGCAAATGTCGGCCGTTAAGTCGTTACGCGTAGAATTTCAAATGACAACACGGCTTAATTCTCGGACATCTTTTGGCCTATAGTTTTTCACAACTTAGCGACCATCGCGGGAAGTGTACTCAACAACATTTGGCGTACCATCGCGGGAGTGTACTCAACATCTTGGCCATACATCACGGGAGTGTGTACTCAACAACTTGGCCATCATCGCGGGAGTGCTAACTCAACAACTTGGCCATCATCGCTGGAGTGTACTCAAGGTGTAATATCAATTAGTGTCCAGGTGGTGTAAGGTCAATTTATGTCCAGGTGGTGTAAGGTCAATTTGTGTCCAGGTAGTGTAAGGTCAAATTGTGTCCAGGTGGTGTAAGGTCAAATTGTGTCCAGGTGGTGTAAGGTCAAATTGTGTCCAGGTGGTGTAAGGTCCATTTGTGTCCAGGTAGTGTAAGGTCAATTTGTGTCCAGGTGGTGTAAGGTCAATTTGTGTCCAGGTGGTGTAAGGTCAAATTGTGTCCAGGTAGTGTAAGGTCCATTTGTGTCCAGGTTGTGTAAGGTCAAATTTGTAATATAATGTTATTAATGGTTTCGGGCCTAGACGGTGCAAGACGTAAAGTTCATAGGCGTGAACATTTTTATCTGGATCATAATGGAGATATATGTCAATATGTGTCAATATTGTTTTAATTAAATGACGAATACAGTTTTAACACGTTTACAAAAATAAGGTTTTGGCGCCCCGGCCCTGGGGCAGTGGACATTAGGGGCTTTAATACCCTAAAGAATGTTTAAACGGCCCATCACATTTTTTTATATCACGTTTGGTCAAGATCATTCCATTTACCCATTAGCAATGTTCCCCATTAAGCTGCGCGGCGCCGCGCAGAAGTTTTGCAGACACCGCACATCAGTTTAAGTAAAATACTTCACAGAAACAAGATGTTGTTCAAATTTGCACACGAGTTTTTATACTATTGCACACCGGTTGCTTAAAAACTTTTTATATAACCTTTATATAACCCTTTATATATAACCCTTTTCTACAACCTTTATATATAACCTTTTTATATAACCCTTTTATATAACAATTTCATCTAACCCTTTTATATAACCCTTGTGTATAAACCTTTTTATATAACCTTTATATACCCCTAATATATAACCCTGATATATAACCTGATATATAACAGTTTTATATAACCCTTATATGTAACCCTTATATAACCCTTATATATAACCCTTTTATATAACCTTTATATAACCCTTATATAACCCTTTTTATATAACCCTTATATATAACCTTTTTATATAACCCATTTATATAACCTTTATATAACCCTTATATATAACCTTTATATATAATCCCTTTTATATAACATTTCATCTAACCCTTTTATATAACCCTTTTATAACTCTTATATATAACCTTTTTATATAACTCTTTATATAACCCTTTTATAGAAACCTTTTATATAACCCTTATATATAACCCTTTTATAACCCTTATATAAAACCCTTTCATCTAACCTTTTTTATATAACCTTGTTATATCAACATTGTGTATAACCCTTTTATGTACCCTTTTATTTAATTATTTTATATAACCCTTTTATATAACCCTTTTATTTAATTATTTTATATAACCCTTTTATATAACCATTAGAAAATTGCACATTAAAAATTTTATGTCAGAAACTTTGGTGGTAACGGATTTAAAAAACTTTCTAAGGTTTCATGACATTTGATAGGTAAAAGAATATCTAAAAGGCTTATATGCGAAAAAATTATTTAAGGGTCCCCCTAGGGCAATTGGTGTAAGAAATAAATTTTTAAACGCTTGTTAGTTTCAATCTGGATCATGATGGATATACTTGTTTGTCAAAATGTTTTAATGTCGCGTAATAGCATTGGTGATGGTAATAAAATGGCATTAATGGCCTCTGGGCGAAACGGTGCAAGATTTACATTTCAAAGGGCCTGAAAATTGATTAAGAATCGTGATGGAGATTTGTGTTATATTTTTAAGATTTTAATATTTTTGATGATAAATAAAGCTTTAATAGTTTACAATAAAAAAAATTGTGCCCCGGCCTCCAAGGAGTGGGAACTAGGAGTTTAGGGCCCTTTAGAACTTTAATAGGGGCCATCAAATGTTTACGTACCACGTTTGGTCAAGATACATCCATTTACCCAGTAGCTACTGTTTAAAATACCTTTGATATAACTCATGTTATGAAAATGACATTTTTAGTCCATGACCCCTAATAAGTGGTATTTTTAAATCCTTTATATTAACTCGTGGTGTCTGGTTGTTTGCCGAATAAATTTTGGATCGATTTTTAACCGACTTCCTCGTAAGCTAAGGAGCTGAAATTATGCAGGCAGACTCGCGCCGATAATAAAAATGATGTATCAAAATTTTAGATCGATCGCATGTACTGTAATTAAATTATAATTGAATTTTTAGATTATCTCTATTTATCTCTATGTATCATGTTAATTTTTGGGATAGAGTGTCGCGGTGCGTATTATATTGACAAAACTTTTTAAAAATATATTCCCGATCGGTGAGCATTATATTAAAAACTAGTATATCACCTGTCAAAAATAACGGAAGTTTTCATAATAAATGCATTTTAGCTGAAATCTATTTATTTTGAAGAAAAAAATATACATCAAAATAAAAAATAATGTAATACAGAACTTTCATTTATTTTATTTTATTTTATTTTATTCACATTTATTTCATTCTAAAATGTGCTGGGGCGCCGTGGCGCCATTGAAAACGCAATTAAACAAATGTTAAAACTTCAAATATTTTAATTGAACTTTTATTTTAAGTTGCGCGTTTTTGATGTGACGTCACATTTTTCAAACACACCCCTTCCCCTCGTCACACATCGTCACAGACGACTGACCCCATCCCCTATGGTGGATTAAAAAAGGGTGAGCTGAACGGGCTAAAGCTAGGGCCCCAAATAATTTAAGTTCCCCCAAACTTATTATAGTTTATAAAAAAGATGCAGGCCAATGTTTGTATAAATCCCTGAAAATGCCTTGGATAGTCATACGGCAATGCGGCAAATATGAGTAGGAAGTATAACGGAAACCAGGCTATTCCTTATGAGAAGTGCAGTGTTGCTCATTATGTGCCGTGCACAGCTCATTCCATTAATTTGGTTGGGAAAAGTGCAGCAGGTTGTCCTGCTGCAGTCAGATTTTTTTGTCTTCTGCAAAATCTTTATACCCGGCTTGTTGCATCTACTCATCGTTGACAGGTACTTCAAAA
The DNA here is from genome assembly GCA_944989445.1 of Ampullaceana balthica. Taxonomy (NCBI): domain Eukaryota; kingdom Metazoa; phylum Mollusca; class Gastropoda; family Lymnaeidae; genus Ampullaceana; species Ampullaceana balthica. The sequence goes on along the minus strand of CALYLW010002709.1, from coordinate 11,077 downwards.
ACATATGAAACTGATACATGTTAACAAAGCCTTGTATGAAACAAGATGGTTAGCCTGCCATGATGCTGTAGGGTCTGTTAATAACTCATACCATGAGAATATCGCGGCACTGGCAGAATTAGCAACAAACGAAAATCAGCCACGTGACTGTCGACTTGAAGAAGAAGGATTTCTAAAGGAACTTGAACAACTGAAAGTCGCTATTTTACTTAAAATTTTGGAAACATTTTAGAAAGGAAGTCTCTCATTGAGTTTGTTAAAAGACAACATTCCTACTTTGATTCCTATGAAGAGAAAGGAAAGGACAAGTCAGTGGTAAAAAAAAGAGTATAAACAATCATCAATGCAATAAAAAAATAAATATTTAAAAAAAAGAAAGCGTCAGACAGAAATTCAAGGTTGAGGTATTTCTGGTAATCATTGACAAACTTTCTTAAGCCCTACAACATCGGTTAGGCGCATATAAAGACATCCATGAGAAATTTGGCTTTCTTACAAACTTAACTGAGCTCAGCAATTTCGCCATCCGATGGGCAGCAGCCAAGTTAATGGAAGAACATTCCAGCTTTTTCGAAGACTGCTTACATCCAGAATTAGTCTAATTTTCATAACTCTTCAAAAATGTATTGTCCAGACTCAGGTAAGGAAAAGGAATTAACCCAAATCGAAACTAACAACACGTGCACAGAGCTAAACATTTGGCTGCTTTTGAAGGTGCTCAATTTCACTCCGTCCGTTACAAATGTACACATCGCACTTCGCATCTATCTTTCAATGATGACATCAAACTGCAGCTGAGAGCGATCCTTTTCAAAGTTGAAAAGAATATAAAATGAGTAAAAATGTGCATGGGACAACAAAGACTGATTATGTTCTCTATAATGAGCATCGAAAAGGAACTTGAAAGCCTGCTTAACTTTACTCACTTGTTTGAGAACTTCGCAATGAGAAAAAATCGCAAACGAAAAATGTAGGTTGAAACAATAATAACACATATTTTTCAATAAATTTTTTATTTAAAAATATTGAAAACTATTCGTTACGCCATGAAAAAAGTTTTTCTTTAAGAATATATTTAAAAATACGGAATAACGCTTAATATTATTTTTTTAAGCAGGCTCGTTCATAACCACGAAACAGCGTAAGTCAGGATGGGACCGTCGTAACCGGAGGTCTACCTGTATATAAACATGTCTATGCTTTCACGCCTTTAATAAATATATATAAAACGAAATATTATCTCAAAGACATTGAATTCATAATTTTCCTCTAGAAAAACAGCAACAAAGAAAACAACATCCTTTGATTTTTTATTTTTTTTTATTATTTTTTTTTGGGGGGGGTGATAAAATTCGTATTCCCCCCCCCACCCCACTGTGGTGGAGGGAGTCGTGAGGTGGGATTCGTCCATGCTGTCGGTGTGTCTAAGCCCAAATTGCTTTATAGCTTTTAAAACATAAGACACTGCCGCTTTCATGTCCAGCCTTTTTAAAAGATCTCTCTGCTGCGGCTGTTTCTTTTCTTTTTTTTTCCTAATTTGTTTTAATGTTGTTTGTGTTGCGACTGTTTTATTATTGCAAGTTAACTGATATTTTTTTAAATAAAAGTTTTCACGTTTAGCGTATTTCATTATATTTCTTGATTTCTTTCTAGATAAAAAAAAGTTCTTCTTATTTTCTAACATCCGGGCGGCCCGCCCCTCTCGCTAGTGACGGCACTGCTTTTAGTTATGTCTCGTATATAAAGGATTTATAGTCAAAAACTTGGTTTTTAAATCCTTTATATTAACTCGTGGTGTCTGCACCCTTGATTGCTTGATTGCTTGTCTCTAAAAGTTTAGATCGATTTTTAACCCTTTTCCTCGTAAGCTAGCGAGCTGAAATTTTAGCAGGCAGTTTCGTACCGATAATAAAAACAATGTATCAAAATGTCAGATCGATCGCATGTACCGTAATTAAATTATTGATTTTTTAGATTATTTTGTTTATTCCTATGTATCATGCTATTTTTTGAGATAGAGCGTCGCGGTGCGTATTATATTGAACAACCTTTCTGTCGCGCAATAAGGTGCGTATTTTATTGACAACTCTTTTTATAAACATATTCCTGATCGGTGCGCATTATATTAAACATGTTTTAAAACACAACTGCAATTTTGTATTTTTGGATGGTCTTGCGCTGCGTATTATAATGAACATTCTTTTAGTTACTCCTCGTACATAAAGGATTTATAGTAAAAAACTTGGTTTTTTTATGAGTTTTTTTTTATTTACGTTTTTAAATCCTTTATATTAACTCGTGGTGTCTGCACACTTGATTGCTTGATTGCTTGTCGCCAAAACTTTTGATCGATTTTTAATCCACTTGCTCGTAAGCTAGTAAGCTAGCGAGCTGAAATTTTGCAGGCAGTTTCATGCCAATGATAAAAACAATGTATCAAAATTTCAGATCGATCGCATGTACCGTAATTAAGATATTGAATTTTTTAGATTATTTCATTTATTTCCTATGTATCATGCTATTTTTTGAGATAGAGCGTCGCGGTGCGTATTATATTGAAGAACCTTTCTGTCGCGCAATAAGGTGCGTATTTTATTGACAACTCTTTTTATAAACATATTCCTGATCGGTGCGCATTATATTAAACATGTTTTACGACACAACTGCAATTGTGTATTTCTGGATGGACTGGCGCTGCGTATTATAATGAACATTCTTTTAGTTACGTCTCGTACATAAAGGATTTATAGTGAAAAACTTGGTTTTTTACGGGTTTTTTTATTTTTAGATTAAATCCTTTATATTAACTCGTGGTGTCTGTTTGGGCCCTTGATTGTTTACCGAAAAAATTTTGGATGGATTTTTAACCCACTTCCTCGTTAGCTAGGAAGCTGAAATTTTTCAGGCAGACTCGTGCCGATGATAAAAACGATGTATCAAAATTTCAGATCGATCGCATGTACTGTATTTAAATTATTTAATTTTTAGATTTTTTTATTTACCACTATGTAACATGTTAATTTTTGAAATAGAGTGTCGTGGTGCGTATTATATTGAACAACCTTCTTAAGACTTTCCTGTTGCGCGATTTGGTGCGTATTATATTGACGATACTTTTAAAATATATATTCCCGATCGATGCGCATTATATTAAACATGTTTTACGAGACATAACTTAAATTTTGAATTTTTGGATTTTCGTTCGCTGCGTATTATAATGAACATTCTTTTAGTTATGACTCGTATATAAAGAATTTATTGTAAAAAACTTGTTTTTTTACGTGGTTTTTTTAAAAATTAAATCCGTTATATTAACTTGTGACGTCTACTTGAGGCCTAGCTAGCCGAAAAAAATTGGATCGATTTATAACCCACTTAGTAATACTAAGAAGGCGTATGAGACTTTAAGAAATCTTTTTTAAAACGCACCAGATGACAGCTTCGATAATTGAAGACAGTAAAGGCCAGCTCCTTACTGATAACATGGCGGTACTAAGACGATGGACAGAATGCTGCACCAAACCGTTAGTTAGTTCCTCTCGGGCCGAAGACGGCACATAGGGCAGAAGTCATTGATTTCCATTTACGACGATCCGTCGCCTATTGTATTAGGTCTTGATTATTTCTTAGACCCATGGTTGAGCTTTCTCTTTTGATTGTTCTACGTAGGGTTTCTTTTGGTCTTCCTTGTTTTCTTTTGCCTTTTGGTGTTCATATGAAGGCCTGCCGTGGTAGTCTTCTCTCGTCCATTCGAAGAACATGACCGATATAATTCCAACGCCTTCTCCTTATAAAGGTTGACACATATTCTTGGTTGGTTTCTTCTCTTATTGTTTCATTTGTTTTGAAATCACTCCATTTTATATTCAAAATTTTTCGGAGGCATTTGTTCTCGAAGGCAACTAATTTCTTCTCTATAGCTTGAGTGGATTTCCAGCTTTCACATCCATATGTTAGTACATGGATTACGCAAGAGTTGAATAACTTAAGTTTTATATGTCTTTGATCTCCAAATATTTGTAAGTTTGTTAAAAGCACTTGACGCCAACGCAATTCGAGTCGTTATCTCTGATGTTGCATCTCCATCAAATGACATTTTGCTTCCTAAGTAAGTGAAGTTGTTTACTTTCTCTATGGTTTGGTCATTAAGTATAATATCATTGGGTTGGTTGGAGAGGTCCATGACTTTTGTTTTCGTTGTGTTGATTTGAAGACCAATTTGATTTGAAAAGTGCTGGAGACGATCCGTTTTTTCTTGGGTGTTCAGATGCGTTGAGCTTTTAAGAGCCAGGTCATCTGCAAAGTCAAGGTCTTCCAGAGTATTGTTTTTGGTCCATTCGATACCTAATCCGGCATCCGTGCATTTTCGCATGACCCAATCAATTGCTATTCCAAATTACATTGGGGACATGACACATCCTTGCTTCACACCTGTTTCGACTGGGAAACTGTACAATTGTAAAATCAATCCAGATAGCAACATACTACAGAAGCAAGAGAACAGAGAGATGAATGATCCACCAGAGCAAAGTTGAAGAGGCAGTACGGAACTTTAAAGGGGTTAAGTCGCCTGGAGTTGAAAATATCCCTGCTGAATTGATGAAATATGGAGAAGCAGAGGTAACGAAAGCCCTAACAAAACTCTGGGAGAAAATATTTGAAAATAAGATATGGCCCAAAGATGGGACGCAGTCGCTAATCATACCATTACCTAAGAAAGGCAATACAAAACAATGCCAGAATTATAGAACAATCAGCCTTATCAGCCACCCTAGCAAAGAAGAGGCTAAAAATTATCCTCGGCCGACTAAAGCCAATATCCGAGAAATTACTGGCAGAAGAACAGGCAGGTTTCAGACCAGGCAGAAGCACAATCGAACAGATCTTCAACTCTCGCTTGCTCATAGAAAAACATCTACAGCACAAACGCGAACTCCATCACAACTTCATAGACTTCAAGAAAGCATTTGATGGCAAATGATGAGAAGTTTCAACATTGAAGAAGGGCTGGTAAAGGTGATCGAGGAACTCTACAATCAGGCAAGCAGTGCAGTTTTATTTAAAGGCTGTGTTGGGGACTTCTTCAAAACGGCGTTCGGAGTCCGTGAGGGCTGCATTCTCTCACCTGTCCAGTTCAATATCTTCCTTGAAAAAATCATGCAAGAAACAGTCAGTGATCACAACACATCCAACTCTGTAGGCGGGAGACCCTTATGCAACATGAGATTTGCTGATGACATAGATCTTTTGGCTGGGAGCAGTAAAAAACTACAGGAGCTCACTGACAAACTTGCAGACAAATCAGGTGCATATAGGATGGATATTAGTTCAGAGAAAAGCAAGATATTGGTTAATACCCCAGCTGCCAGTATGGGCAACATCGTAATGAACCAAAAAACCTGGGGGGGGGGTACATAAATTTAAATATCTAGGAGCCATTATATCCAGAGATGGTACCTGTGAAGCTGAAATTCGAGCTAGAATTGGGTCAGCAATGGCTTCAATGACGAAGTTAACCAAAATATGGAACAACAAAAACATTAGCCTTCCAAAAAAGCTCAGCCTTTACAGAATTCTCGTTAAAACCATTGTCCTTTACGTATTTGAGACCTGCACACTAATGGCAGCCACTGAAAGCAAGCTGCAGATTTTTGAAAACAAATGCATGAGGAATATTCTCCAGATCTCCTATTTAGAACATAAAACCAATGAATATTTCTGGGACATAATAAACTCTATTGCGGGGCATCAAGAAACCATCATAACAACAATTAAGAGACGTAAGATGGCATGGTTTGGTCATGTACTGTGACATGATACCCTGACAAAAAATATCATTCAAGGCACTGTAGAAGGGACCGGCGAAGAGGTCGACAACGGAAAAGCTGGCTGGACAACATAAAGGAATGGACAGGGATGAAATTGCATGAATTATTGGCCACCGCTTAAAATAGACATATGTGGAGATCGTTATCTGTTTATGTGTAAATGCGCTCCCCCAAAAGAACACAACGGTAACAGGACTGATGATGATGAAGATAACCCACTTCATCGTAGCTAGCAGGCTGAAATTTTTGCAAGCAGACTCGTGCCGATGATAAAAATGATGTATCAAAATTTCAGATCTATCGCATGTAGTGTAATTAAATTAATAATCTTTTTAGATTATCTTTATTTATCTCTATGTAAAATTAATTTTTGTGTTTGAGTGTCTTGGTGCGTATTATATTGAACAAACTTTCCTGTCGCCGCAATAAGGTGCGTATTATATTGGCAATACTTTTTTTAAAATATACTCCCGATCGGTGCGCATTATATTAAACATGTTTTACGGGACATAAATGAAATTTTTTATTTTTTTATTGTCTTGCGCTGGGTATTAAAATTAAAATTCTTTTAGTTATGTCTCGTATATAAAGGATTTAAAGTCAAAAACTTTGTTTTTACGGTTTTTTAAATTATTGTATGCTAAAAACTTTTGTGGGAATGTTCTCAACAACTACCAAAGGTTAGAAATTCGATCGACCGGATACAATATTTTTACAGCTTACATAATAAAAAACCATACATTTGAACAATTTTTACATTGTTTTTATAAGGAAAAAACTACGTTTTGGGCGCCCCCTAGTCCCAAATACGTGGTAATTTTAAAATTCTTTTTTTTTCAATTATCTTCATGAGTGTGTACTCAGCAACTTCCCAAAGTTTCATACTTCTACCAAAACGTAAAGTTTGATAATTAGTCATAAGTCAGTCAGTCAGGGCTTTACGTTATTTAGTATAGATATGATGTGCTAAAACAAAATTATACTAATCTGTAAACGAAACGTTGCATATTTCAATTTTTGTTATTGATATTGTGTTGTTGTTGTTGACTTTGAGTCCTACTCGCATTGATGCATCTTCTCAGTCGATGTAGGACTTGAATATGTCTTTAGTACTTTTAGCAAGTGTGGCTATGTCATCAGCATATGCTAGGTATTGGATGGGTTGGTTCTAGTACTTTCTATGTGGACTGCAATGTATTCACAGTGCCATTCACAGTGCCATTCACAGTGCCATTCACAGTGCCATTCACAGTGCCATTCACAGTGCCATTCACAGTGCCATTCACATTGCCATTCACAGTGCCATTCACAGTGCCATTCACAGTGCCATTCACAGTGCCATTCACAGTGCCATTCACAGTGCCATTCACAGTGCCATTCACAGTGCCATTCACAGTGCCATTCACAGTGCCATTCACAGTGCCATTCACAGTGCCATTCACAGTGCCATTCACAGTGCCATTCACAGTGCCATTCACAGTGCCATTCACAGTGCCATTCACAGTGCCATTCACAGTGTCATTCACAGTGCCATTCACAGTGCCATTCACAGTGCCATTCACAGTGCCATTCACAGTGCCATTCACAGTGCCATTCACAGTGCCATTCACGCAGGAGATGTTGATCCGCGGAAAATCTTTTTTTCTCTTTGTGGTACAAGTTGTTCCTCATTATTCGTACCTTGCTAGCCACAAGGGAGTGATCCGTGTCGCAGTCGGCACTGAGATAGCTGCGGGTGAGTAGAACACTAGCCATTTGTGCACATTTGGAGGGATGATGAGGTCCAGCTGGTGCCATTGGCGCGATCGAGGGTGTCTCCAAGATACTTGGTGTATATCCTTGCACTTGAAGAAAGTGATGATCAATCACAGCAGCCTCTGTCCATTCTAATTTATCTTTCCCCTTCGATAAAGCCCAAGGCATGTGGGCCAGCCTTCGTGGTCGCTCCCCACTCTAGCATTGAAATCTACGAGTTTTATTGCCTAATCTTTGTGGATGCTGGCTATAGCCTGGTCTAAAGCTCAATAGAATTTGTTCTTCTATTCTGGGTTTGAACAGAGAGTTGGAGCATACACACTAAGAATGATTGCTGGGCCCGCAGCTGTTCTTAGTCTTAGAGTAATGATCCTCTCCGTGCCTGGGGATGGGGGCTCAATGGATGGTAGGATGGTGACCTTAACTGCAAAACCTACACCCTGTTATTTTGATTCGTCTGTAGGTCTGCCTTGCCAGAAGAAGGTGTAGTTTGTCTTTTCTAGTGGGCCACTGTCTGGGAGCCTAGTCTCCCGAAGGCATTTAATTTCAATCTTCAGTCTGTTGATCTCTCTATCAATTATGCCTGTTTTTCGTGTGTCGTTTATAGACTGCAGGTCATCTGTGATGCCGGGACACATAGTCCTCACATAGTCCTCACATAGTCCTCACATAGTCCTCACATAGTCCTCACATAGTCCTCACATAGTACTCACATAGTCCTCACATAGTACTCACATAGTCCTCACATAGCCCACATCTTCCAGCTGGTGATTCGAAGAGCTGGGGTCTTCTTTTTTAATTTTTGTATTTCTGCAGGGCTTTTTGGCCCACTTGTTCAGTGGTACTCTAATATCCACGCTCCCAGTGGAGAATGCAGGTCATGACGAGATAGCACCTATTTGACTGGGGGCTGCCCAGTTTGAGGCGGGCGGTAGCTGTCCAGTGAGACTTGGTAGTCTCTCCCACCGTCGGAAGCGGCCCCTTGCGTCTAGCTCTACGTCAATTGAGCTTTGTCTTAGAACCGGTAACTGCTGCTTCCCGTGTTTTGTCGACACCTTGCGGCAACACTTGAGTGTCCTCTCCAGAGGTGATGAAAGCCTGGGCTGGAAAAATATTGATAAATAGCTGCTGCCCAAACAGTGTATCCTCCCTCTCCCCATTAATGTTGTAGCCAAGGGAACGACTTGTGTCGATATAGCTTGGCTGCCATTGGTGTCGCAGAAGCTGCCAGACTGTACTATTATGTATAGACCGCCTGTAGGTGCTCCATTTCCTGTTTTTATGTCAGGGTTTACTCTCTTATCCTTTCCCGGGTAGCGGGTGTTGCTGCAAGGCAGCGGAGGTTTGAAGTCAGAGTTTCCTTCTCCTAGATGAACTACCAGCCAAGGTTTACGAGCTTCATCTACCCGAAGCGATTGTTTTTGAGGCCCCAGTGAACCGCCTTTGCCCCTTCTCCTGTTAGTAGAAACATGGTCCACCGGACTTAAATGATCAGCCACGCGTGAAGGCCAGGAGCTGGGCTTTAGTTGACAGGGGCATTGTTAGACGCGAGCCTTTTAGAGCATTTCTATGGAAGTGGGTGTTTATCTCCCATTTCCGCCACTGGCTTTGCCAACTTTGGACCTCCGAACGCATCTCTCCAATACTTAACTATTTTATGCAATTACGTCTCCATCCTTGCTCTAACATATCTGTGGTCTGGCTTTGTATCTATTCATTTCATGCTTTATCGTCATGTACATTCCTCTGATGCTTCCTTCTCTTGATAGCTCTTCTATTTCTTTTAGTTTAGACTTTTCCCAATCCCTCTGTGTTTCCAGCACATTTTTTCGCTTCTCTTTTATACTCTCTGTATGTTTGTCTGTCTGGTGTCTCTTTGTAGCATGATAATTCGTGCTTTGTTCCTTTCTTCAACAGTTTTCTGCATTCATGTCAAACCATCCTACTCTCTGGTTTGTTTGTTGGAACCCTACAACATTTTCTCATGATCTTTATGTTCATAGCACTTGTCATCCCATAACACTTTTCATTTATGTTGTTTTCTTTATCCACCCTTTTCTTGAGCTGCTTCTACCTATGTTTCTACTTCGCTGTAGGTAGGCGTTTGGCTTTTGCGGTTAGTGGGTCCTTGGAAATCTTTTGGTAATCATATCGTTTCGCTCTTTGATTATGACAATTCTGAATTATGCTTATTCACTGTTTGTATGTAACTCGTACAAGTAGGTGGTCAGAGTCAGCATCTGCTCCCCGATAACTTCTTACGTCAAGTAGATCACATCCATGACTCCAGTCAATTAGAACATGGTCAGTTTGGTTGTGGGTGACTCCATCTGGTCAGTTTGGTTGTGGGTGACTCCATCTGGTCAGTTTGGTTGTAGGTGACTCCATCTGGTCAATTTGGTTGTGGGTGACTCCATCTGGTCAGTTTGGTTGTGGGTGACTCCATCTGGTCAGTTTGGTTGTGGGTGACTCCATCTGGTCAATTTGGTTGTGGGTGACTCCATCTGGTCAGTTTGGTTGTGGGTGACTCCATCTGGTCAGTTTGGTTGTGGGTGACTCCATCTGGACAGTTTGGTTGTGGGTGACTCCATCTGGTCAATTTGGTTGTGGGTGACTCCATCTGGTCAGTTTCGTTGTGGGTGACTCCATCTGGTCAGTTTGGTTGTGGGTGACTCCATCTGGTCAGTTTGGTTGTGGGTGACTCCATCTGGTCAGTTTGGTTGTGGGTGACTCCATCTGGTCAGTTTGGTTGTGGGTGACTCCATCTGGTCAGTTTGGTTGTGGGTGACTCCATCTGATCATTTTGGTTGTGGGTGACTCCATCTGATCTGATCATTTTGGTTGTGTGTGACTCCATCTGGTCAGTTTGGTTGTGGGTGACTCCATCTGGTCAGTTTTGTTGTGTGTGACTCCATCTGGTCAGTTTGGTTGTGGGTGACTCCATCTGGTCAGTTTGGTTGTGGGTGACTCCATCTGGTCAGTTTGGTTGTGGGTGACTCCATCTGGTCAGTTTGGTTGTGGGTGACTCCATCTGGTCAGTTTGGATGTGTGTGACTCCATATGGTCAGTTTGGTTGTGTGTGACTCCATCTGGTCAGTTTGGTTGTGGGTGACTCCATCTGGTCAGTTTGGTTGTGGGTGACTCCATCTGGTCAGTTCCATTTAATGTTATGTATAATTTTCAGTGGAAACGTGTTGCCGCTAACTGACATTCCTTTTCCTAGAGCAAAGTCTATCTGTCCTATACCATTGTCATTTAATTTCTCATGTAGGATTTCCTTGCCAATAGTTTTGCATTAACACATCTTATTTTCCAATGTTTGCATTAAAGTCTCCTATCACTATTTTAATATCATGTCGTGGTGCCTCTTCGTAGATCTTTTCCAGTGTCTCATAAATGAATTCTTTAACCTGAGCTTCCGTATCTTCAGTGGGAGCATGTGCATTTATGAATGTTATATTGAACATTTTTACCCCTCACATGCAGCGAACATA
>CALYLW010002708.1:59932-66523 GCA_944989445.1 Ampullaceana balthica | reverse complement strand
CCTTGTGCCAGTTGTGGAGGTTTGTTTGTTTTATTCTTTTTGTATCTTGTATACGGTGTTTGTGTGCTTTCTGTGTTATTTTGTTGGTTTATGTTTATTCAGAGTTGTTATTGTAGGATTAATAGGTTGTGTTTTTGTATTCGTAGTGTTTTCTCTTCAGAGGGAGTTAAAGAATGAAAGGAAGCGTGGTATATACAGAAGGTAGGTAAGGCTAGGTTTACGTCGTGAGCATTTCGGAGACTCTAGATAAAAGTTTAGAGAAGAAGGTTGATTATAAAGATGGCTCAGTGTAAAGAGCAAAGAGGAGAAATGAGAGGTAATAGATAGGACGAAGGTGGAAGCCAGGAAAAGATGGTTAGTTGAAGTAATGTTAAGTAAGCAGTGATAACGGTCGTTGAATTGGTCTAGGGAAGTAATAATATTTGGAGTTTAGCGATGCGACTTTGAGGGCAGGATAGAAATGGTTAGTACTTTTATTAGTGTGCCGGTATTCTACATGCGCCTCCTCTTTTCCATGCGAGTATTTTCCCTCCCTTTTATCATATTGGTACGGGTTATTTGAGTATCGTGACTTTGTTTTGTATTTTATTTGTTCTTTTTGTTTTTTTTTACTTCCTGAATACACCTTTTGTTTATCTGTGTGTGGAAGCCGCAGGTTGGACAAAGGAACAGGGGGCAGTTGACCCTTGTGGGGAAACGCCTAATTGGAAGCTATTGATGTTGGGGATTGTCAGCTGTGTTGGAATTTTGATTGATTGGGTATCTGGGGGCTTTTATTTAACTGAATAGGGGGGGTGTATCTAGAGCTTTAGGGTTGTTCGCGAGTATGATCGAATGGTAGTTTCATAGTGAGTGTTCAGGGGGTTCGATATTGTTGATATTTGGTGTAGATTTGTTGATTTTGATGATAGTTAATATGGTGTGATGTCTGATTGGTTAATAAAGTAAAATTACGGGATTATTAGATTGATGGGGTTGTAGGTGATATTTGGTTTTTATTGACATAGTGTGAAGAGGGAGAGTCCAAATTATTTATAATGATAGGGTATTTGTTTATATAAAGGTGTGGTATAATTGAAAGGTCTGTTAAAGAGAGTATTTTAGGTGGGTTTTTGTAGGCGTTTGTTGGGTGTTTTTTCAGGTGATTGAGGTAGCGTTAGTTACGTTAAATATTTGATTTCTAACGTATGTGAACTATGTTTCGTAATAGTTATTCGTTGAGTTTATATTGACGTGGAATTTGATATGGGTGTGTAAAGTTTGTGGTTTGGGGATGTTTGTTGTAGGGGGGAATTTTTTTTAAGTCTTTTCTTGGTGTGGTAAATTTTGGTATATATTAGATATTTTTTGAGTTATGAGTCAAGTAGGTTGTAGTAATTGTTTTATTGATTTCGGGTTGTTTGGGGATTGTAGTGGTAGTTGAAGGTTGAATTTTTTATGATTTTTATAGGGTGAACATCTATTTGAATTAGCGGGTTTTATTGAGAACTGCAGAGGATATGTTGACGAGGTTGGTTGGATTAGGAGTATGTAAGGTGTGGAACGATGAAGTCATTGGATTTTTAGTATGTTAAGGCGGAATTAGATTTTTGTATGTTTTGTGTATTGATTGTGGAAAACGGTGATTTATTTCAATGAATTTGAAGTATTCTTTTAAAGTAATGGATTAGATAATGCTTGTTCTAGTTGGGTGCGAGGGTGGATGTGATACGTAAGTGAGATAATGAGCGGTAGGAAGAAGGGAAGATAGATTATGTATTACGTTTTAGATTTTAGAATGTCTCATTTTATATACATTTGCTGTTTGGTGTTTATTATTTGATGGGAAATTGTATTATTTAGTTGACATTGGAAATTTTTTTGGAATGAGAGATTAGGAGGAGGTTATATTGAGATATTAAAGAGAGGGTGATGTTGGTATATATTTTTTTAGTTCATTTTGGGGAGGGTTATGTGGAGGATTAGAATGAAATCATTATTTGGTTTTTTAGGATTTAATTGGTTATTTAGTCGGGTGTGACAATGTTTGTTGGGTTGTTTTTAAAGTATTTCTTTTATTGTAAGGGTAATTGGGTTAAAAGGGTATTTTGTGTTTTTGGTTTGTTGAATGTCTTGGGGGAGGAGGTTATAATTATATATTGTGGGTTATGAGTTTGTGATATGATATTTTAGTTTGAAAGGATCTATATTATGGGAGAATTTTAGGTTTAATGAGAGATTAGAATTTAGATATGTTTTTGATAGGATTTTGATATCATTAGATTTTGTTAAGGTAGGTAATTTGGAGATTTGAGATTTTTGTTTTTAGAGGAATCTGGGTTATATTGAAAATTGTTAGAAGAAGAAGGATATAAAATTTTTTATTTAAAATTCATGATAGTAGAAAAGATTTTTATGTTTAGATTAGTATTTGTTCGAGAATATTTATTAGAGATTTAGAGCAATTAGTGTTATTTGTAGTTTATTATTTATTTTCTGTAGAAAATGGGAGATTATAGTTTAGTATGTTTATTTTATTTTTTTTCGTTGGAGATGTGCTGATTTTTGTTTTAGATAGGTGGTTTTTCTGTGAATTGTGATTTGTTCTTTTGAAAATAATTTAGAATTGTGATCTTTAGAATAAAAAGAATTATACAAATGACTGGGACGATTATTTTATATTAGTTTTTTTTTGTTTAGACAAAAGTTTTGTCTTACGGCACGTTTTTTTATTCACACATCCCTCGTAATCTCTTTCATCCTTGTTAATTGCTTATGACCGGTTGAGGGAGTCTTAGTTATGGGCTTGTCAGAAGAGCTAGCTGTGGGGCGCGCTGTTTGTTTATTGTCGTTTAGCTGTTGAGGTTGAGGCCTTTCAGGTGCTCTGTGTTGGATTGGAGATGCGGCGCTTCGGGTTTTTTATGGAGAACTTGACGCGCGTATCCTGTCGTTCGATATTGTAGGCCGCGATTGCGGGGGAGCGCGAGGGGATGGTTTAGCCTTGAAGGGTAGTGTTTCGCGTTAGGCCTTTTCGGGTGAATGGGGCGCACAGGCTGTTCTGTTCAGTTTTCGACAGGTATGTTAGTTGACGTGAGATGAGTCTCGTTAAATCTGTATTCTCTGCTTGCGCTTTTCGTTTGATGGCTGTCGGTGCGCTGATCTTTTGTTTGTCATCATTTCTTTGTGGACCCGTGAGTATGACTTTGTTCGAGTTTTTGTTCTGCATTGTTGATTGTATTAGTCTTTAGTACTCACTGAAGATTGTTGAGTGTTCCTCCGCTTGGGTAAGCTGGCGCGACGGGGGTGTGTGTGGGGGAGGCGGTTTTAGTCGTATATTTTGTGGTTATGGTTGTGTGTTTTATTTTTAATCTGTTCCGTGTTTTGGGTGCTATGATGAGGCAGGGTGTAGTTAGTTTTATTTGGTTTGTTGATATGATTGTGGTTTTTGAGGTTTATTTTTTTCTTTTAGTGATGGTTTTTTGTATCTGTGTATGTGTTGATGGTTAGTTTTTTGATTCAAGGGGTCTTGTTTTTCTTTCGGTTGGTTTTTTTTTTTTTCCGGGGGTGTTGTGCAGTGTTTGATTAGATGAGGGGAAGTTGATTTCGAGCTGTGGAATAGTTGGGTGTATCCCGCCGGGGTTCAAGTACGTGGTAACGGGGATGTTTAGGTACTTCTCTCTTTTGGTTGTTTTTGGGTAGTGATTTGGTTGATGAAGGTTGTGTGTTATAGGTTACATTTCTATTTGTTTCCTGTTCTTTTTTGCCCTCTTGGAAGGAGTTGGCGTTATTTAAAGGCTATATGTGTGGTGTTATTACACGCTTGAATCTTCTTGTTTTGGCTTTTACGGCTGAGTATTTTTAGCGTTGTGGTGTCTTAACCTGGATGTAGGTTTCCATTTAGTTGGAGGTCTCTGAGTAGCTTTCGTGTTTGGTGGTGGTTGGTGGGTTGATGGAGGCAATGTTGGTGGAGTTAAACGGGGTTTGGATGTTGATGTCGGGTTTATGTGTTTGGGCTTATACGGCGAAGCCTTTACTGTGGGGATATAGCTGTCTGGGGGGTCTTGTGTGAGTTTGACCCAGTGGGAAGAGACTGGGGTTTGGGTTAGGTTTCGCAGGATCAGAAAGAGGATGAAAAAAAGTGACCAGGTCGCTTTGTTTGGCTGGCAAAAATTTCCCCCCCCTGGGGGGGTTTCGGAGTGTGATTGCTTTCTTTGTGATTTATATGACGTGTTAGTGAATTCTGGGGATCGCAGTTTCTGGAGCCGAGAAGCAATCTAGGGAGATGAACCCCGACAGGGCGGTATGTGTCTTTATTTGTAGGTGATTCTGTCTTGCTCTTTGTTGTCGTGTTGTGGCTGTTTTCGTGTGATGTTTTTGTTAGATCGTGGAGGTGTCCGGGTGGGGGTGCTGTGACGGGCGTGGCCGTGATGTGGTGCGTGTGTGGGGGAGTGGCTGGGTGGAGTAGGGTGTGGTAAGGTGAGTTTTGGTTGAGGTAAGAGGTGTGGGTTTGTTGAGTGTGCTGGAGTGGTTGGTGGTGGGGGATAGCGGTGGTAGGTGTTAGATGTGGGGTGGTGGTGGTGGAAGAGAGGTGATTCCGGGGTGGGGTAGATTGGTAGGAGGTGGGGGCGGGGGGTTGTTGTAAGTGTTTGGGGTGTCTAAGAGGTGGAGAATTTTCTAATGAGGGTTAGGTCTGGTTGGAACTGAGGAGTTGATTGGGTGTGTTGATGATTTTTAGTGTGGACAGTGCATTAATGGAGTTGATCAGGGGGAGGGGTTTGGTTAGTTGTTGTTATAGTTGGGAGATGGGTGGTTATAGTGGCTGGTTGTGCTGCTGGTGTAAGTAGTTAGGTTTATTTTTTAAAGTATTTACTTGCTAGGAAATCCCAACTAGAAGGTGGTTTGTGGGGCCGTCGGGGATGTCCTGGGCTGGGTGGGTGGGGTGGCGGTTTTGGGGAGGGGACCTGGGGCGGGTTGAAGTCGCGGTGGGGTCTGGCGTTGGTTCTTGGGCTGGGGTGGGTTGTTTAGGTTTTGGTGTATCTGTGATGGTGGTGTTGGGGCTGAGTCCTTGGGTGGTTGTGTTCGTTTGGTTTGGGGTTGAGGTTATGTCATGACGTTTGGTATTCTGGTTTGTCGTTTTTTTGGTTGGTTTTTATGTGTTGGGTTATGTAGGTTGTTTGGGTTGCCAGGCCTTGGCAGATTTTGTGTTATTGGGTGTAGTTTTTTGTTTATGGTGTTGTTTGTTGTTGTGTGTTTGTAGTGTTATGTTTTTCTTTTTTGTTATTTATTGGTGTTTTTTATATTTGTTTGTATATTTTGTGTGTGTGTGTTATTTTATTTTTTGGTTTTGTTGTTGTGTTGTTATATTGTGTTTTGGGTTTGTTTTGTGTGTTTGTGTGTTTTGGTTGGTTTATTTTTTGGTGTTTTTTATTTTGTGTTGTATTTGTATTTTGTTTGTTTTTATGTTTTTTTTGTTGTTTTTTTGTTATGTGTTTTTTTGTTTTGTATGTGTTTTTTGTGTATTTTTTTGTGTTTTATTTTTTGTGTGTTTTTTTTATTTTTATGTGTGTGTTTTTTGTTTTGTTGTTTTGTTTTTCTAGTTTTGTTTTTTGTGTTTTTTTTGTTTTTTTGTTTTTGTGTGGTTTTTTTTTTGTTTGTTTTGTTTGTTTTGTTTTGTGTTGTTTTGTTTTGTTTTGTTGTTTTATGTTTTGTTTTGTTTTGTTTTTTTTTTGTTTTGTGTGTGTTTTATTTTGTGTTTTGTTTTGTTTTGTGTTTGTTTTGTTTTTTTTTATTTTGTTTTTTTTTGTTTTGTTTTTTTTTTATTTTGTGTTTTTTTTTGTGTTTTGTTTTGTTTTGTTTTGTTTTATTTTGTTTTGTGTTTTATTTTGTGTTTTTTTTTTTTTATTTTATTTTGTTTTGTTTTGTTTTGTTTTTTTTTGTTTTATTTTGTTTTTTTTTGTTTTGTTTTTTTATTTTATTTTGTTTTGTTTTTTTTTTTTTATTTTATATGTTTTATTTTTTTTTGTATTTTGTTTTTTTTTATTTTGTATTTTGTATTTTGTTTTGTTTTGTTTTATTTTGTTTTATTTTTTTTGTTTGTTTTGTTTTGTTATTTTGTTTTGTTTTATTTTGTTTTGTTTTGTTTTATTTTATTTTGTTTTATTTTGTTTTTTTTTTATTTTTTTTTGTTTTGTTTTATTTTGTTTTGTTTTGTTTTGTTTTATTTTGTTTTATTTTGTTTTGTTTTGTTTTGTTTTGTTTTTTTTGTTTTGTTTGTGTTTTGTGTTTTGTTTTGTTTTGTTTTGTTTTGTTTTGTTTTATTTTTTTTGTTTTGTTTTGTATTTTTTTGTTTTGTTTTGTTTTGTTTTATGTTTTGTTTTTTTTTGTGTTTTATTTTTTTTTGTTTTGTGTTTTGTTTTGTTTTTTTGTTTTTTTGTTATTGTGATTTGTATGTTGTCGTTATTTGTCTATTTTTTTTGTTTTTATCTGATGTTTTTATTTTTTGTTTATTTGTTTGTGTGTATGTTTTTTGTCGTTTTATATTAGTTTTATTGTGTGTTTCTGCTTTTTCTATGTGTACTGGATATATATTTTTACTTATAGTTTCTTATATGG
>CALYLW010002708.1:22432-54932 GCA_944989445.1 Ampullaceana balthica | reverse complement strand
GAGGAATAGAAACCCCAAGTTCAGACCTAATCTTTTCTGAAGAATTGGAATAAGATTGTTATTAATAATTTGTGGAAAATTTTATACTTAGGAATTAAGGTTTTTAGCATTTGTCTTGAATTCTTGGACTGAATGGTCATATTGTTTTTGTCGTAGTTTTATAGAGTTAGCTATTTCAATTTAGAGAAGAAATTCGTTATTTATTCATTCTATATTGTATTAGAATTGCATTTATAATTTTGATGTGTTGTTAGTTGTTTTGTTTTTTTTTTGTGGTGTTAGGTTCTAGTTTGACGTTTTCTGTGGTGTTGTGTGGGAGTTTGAGTGTTTTGATGTAGATTGTGTGTGGTAAAAAAAGAAAATTAATTAAGGTGTTTAAAATAAAAATATATAATAATAAAAAAAGAAGCCTTTAATCTAGTGTATATTTATATTACTACACAAAACTTTTTATTTAGTTTAATTTATTTGTTTTTATTTTTTTAATTTTTTTTTAGTATTTAAGAGATTATTCTTTAGGTTTTTTTAAATTCCAGGGGGAGGGAGAAACACATAAGGGGATAAAACAACAGGCAATACAATGAAGCAAAAAAAAAAAAAAAAAAAATAATGTATGGTTTTGTGCCTTTTTTTTAAAATACATTCCATTAAAGCTTTATATTTTCTAAAACTTTTTGAGAGTAGGTTGAAAAATAATGCATTTTTTTAAAATGACAAGACTACTTAAAACGTGCATGTTTATTGCATTAAAAAAAATTTATTACAGTAAAATATTACACATTAACCATTTGTATTAATAAAGAGAATTTAAAAAAAAATAATATACTGTATTAAGTGCGTTAAACTACGATTTTAAAATGTATATTCACAGTTTTTTTGCATAGGGACAGTGGCGTAGCTAGAACTTTTGCCGCCCGGGGCGGTCTCCAATGTGCCGCCCATTTTAGAGACCGTCCTTAAATGACGTCACGCACCTCGGGGAGTCATACACTTGTGACGATGTGTGACGAGAGGGGTGTGTTTGAGAAATGTGGCGTCATGTCAAAACGCACAGCTTTAAATAAAAGTTTCACTTAAATATTGATTACTGACACTTTCTTTAATGACGTTTACGTAAAACGCGTGTTACGATTTTACTGTGCAGCCTTGCACTAAAAACATACTTAAATGAAAAAAAAATTGATTTGAAACATGTTTATTGTCAAATAGAAAATATGGCTTCTATGGTGGAGGGGGGGGGGCAAAACTTTATGACATTATTATTGAAGAGGTCTTAGTTTTTGTGGTGACGTGTGACGAGGCCAGAGGGGGTGAAAAATCAGCCAAAATTGCGTGACGTCATTTATGGACGGAAAAATTAGTCGAGTATATGATGTTTTTTTTTATTTTTATAAATTAATAAACATGAATAAATAATTGTAATTGAAACGAAGTAAAGGTGGCGAACATGTTTACCAATGCATGCCATATTTAAGTCAGCAGTAATTTGAGAGTCCGCATAAGATGACATACCTATAAATACAATATATATATATATTTTTAAAGGCCACAAGAAAGTTACCGAGATTGCAAATCTTCCCCCCCCCCAATTACGGTAGATAAAACATTCCAAATTTACACCAAAAAAACAACAATATCAATTACTATTCTTTTATTCTATATTTATAAATAAATGATTTTTTTTACAAACAAAGAAATTTTATACATTAGTATGTAATCATATTTTTACATTTACTTTCCTAACTTTCATAATAGAAAAATCGCGTATTATGCTATCAAAATTTAAATTATTTGTAATATCTTGTTCTATGGACAATATTTCAAGATTTTATTGTCTTAAATCACTCAATGTGGAACGAAGATAAATTTTATCAACTTCATTTTGAAGAAGCTCCTTTAACAACTAGCGACACTGATAGCAATTGTTGAAAAAATTCATAGCAAAATTATGATGCTGGGTACAGAATTTTCCAATCTATACTGTTGAATAAATTTTAATAAATCAAGGGGGTCTTCCCCCCTCCCCACCCCTCCGTTTTTCAACCATAATGCCTCTTCTTGTACTTAGGTACAACCATAAAAACCTGGAGCATTTTTCTTTCAGTTTTGAACTGATCTTTATCAATGTCAATAAATTAATTTGTTTGATCTTCAAATGCTTCATTTAGTAGGTTACATGTTATTGTTATTATATACGAATATTTTCTTGCAAGGACTTGTAACTCATAAAAGTGTTCTTTTATTTTCTGTTATAATTTCATCCATGGATAAAATCATTTCCTGTTGTACTTCTCGTTCTAGAGATAGAACCACGTCTTCTTAATTTTCCCCACTCATATTTTTTTCTCATTCTAACTCAGCATTCAGTTGATATCTCCAACTCATCACTAATTGTTTGACTTTTATAACAGCGTTTTGTATTAGCAAATCTCTTTGTTCCATGCAATTGGTTTGCATTAATTTAAAAAAATGAAGGGTTCCCATAAATTGAGATAACATAGAAAAGAAAAAGATTGCATTGAATTGAGTAAAATTTAAGCATCTTACCTCGTTTTACTAGTTACTTCTGTAGATGTCAATAAAAAAAAGTATGTCATTTTCGAAATTATTTATGCCTATTGTGGTGTTTATTAACGGAGAAATTTGAATATTTTCATGTTCCTGCCACAAATCTTAATAATTTTCCATAAAATAGACGAATTCAAATTATTTACACACTACTTTAATGGATAGGCTCAATATTTTTAATTAATAACCGTATTTTAATGAAAAAGACAATTTTTTGTGCTACTTTAATGCAATAAAAACAAAACATAAATTTAATTTTTAATAACGTACCTTCAATTACTATAATTTTCTGAAAACTCAAACAGTAATATAAATTACCCATATTTTATATAAATTACTACTTGCAAGTTAAACACAATATTTTAACCACCATGAATTGTAGGTACTTGTTCGCGCATCTTTCTGCGAATATCGAAATTCCACGCAAAAACCATCGTGGTGATATTAATAGCACATTATTGGGCCCAGCGGTGATGTATATTTTGTGTAATTTTCATCTGAAAGCGTCATCTGGTCGTACCGTATACCACTTAATTTTCCAAACAAATCGATACCTTTTATGGGTGATTTTAAATTTTTGAACGGTTTTGCGTTACTTATAGCATGCACACATCCACTATGTAATCAAACAAATGTTGTGGGAATCCGTTAATTAGGACTAGAAATTACTAATATTTTTGTTTTGCCTTGGTTTTCACCCTTCAAAAGAAAATGGGTGGTTGTCGGAATTTGTTGCACTTTTTAAATGCCCAAAAATGCCGCCCTTAAATGTGTGCCGCCCGGGGCGGACAGCCCCCCTCTAGCTACGCCACTGCTTAGGGATGTTAAAATATTTGAAAGAAATCAAAACAAATGTTTTTGAAAAAATGTTTATGTCTTAATTGTGAACAAACTTAGTCTAATCTCAATTAACAGATGGAGATTTCGGATGAATTTCCTTCTTGTTTTTAAATACCTTGTGCAAACTATTCCGGTTGTCAGGGAAATTACCAAGGATTATTTCCGTTGTTAATGACGCTTTAATGGTGCGCAATGAAATTTGTTGAACCAGACCCCTCATAACCAGCTGAAGTTCATGACGTCATGTCCTGGATGGGGAGAGGTTTGTATGTGTGGGAAGGGGGGGGGGCTCACTAACATTGATTCCCACTTTCTGATCTCCATGTCCACGTCATCGTCATTGTTAACTTGTACGATCTTTTCGTGCTCAAATGATTCGATTGTTTATTTGTAGGATCTATTTGTGAAAATATGATTCGATTGTCTATTTGTAGGATCTATTTGTGAAAATATGATTCGATTGTCTATTTGTAGGATCTATTTGTGAAAATATGATTCGATTGTCTATTTGTAGGATCTATTTGTGAAAATATGATTCGATTGTCTATTTGTAGGATCTATTTGTGCTCAAATGATTCGATCGTTTAGTTGTAAGATCTATTTGTGCTCAAATTATTTGATTCACAGATTGAATTCTAGATTCTCTGAATCTACATTGGCCTTATTTAGCGCTGCCAAGGTCTTAGTAAAAAATTGCCGCACCATATCCACTATAGAAATCGAAAAATGCTAACGTTGATTTTAAAAAAAAATTACAATGATAGCAAACGTCCAAGCCCTCCCCTAGCTACTCTACTGCTCTGATGTAGTCTTCTAAAGAGGACATATCCGCCTTAAACGACAGAATTTATAGACATCACGCACGTTTTCATGAGACGATCGTTTAGCCTCCCTTGTATTGCCACCCACTATAGAGTGATCTATGTGATCGAACCGATGGAACTTTGCAATGATGTCTCTTCAAAATCAATTTGAGATAATTTATTATTATTCTGATTCTTATTATTATTATTATTAGTATTATTAGTATTATTATTTGAGCCATTTATTTTGCCCATGATAGCATTTCTATGAAAAACCTTTAGAATTCGCTCGTTTTCACCGAAAACTGTCCAATTATTTCAAATGATGTTTGCTGACGCTATGCAACTTTATGGATTTCCGTTACGTAACGAAAATATAAAATATAAAATATAAAAAAACACATTTGCGATCGTCCTACATGAGGTCAGTCTCAGCAAAATTACAAATGTAGTCCCTATGCGAGTTTAGGTGATGATGATTCAAATGTGACTTTGATTGGACATCACCAGAATTATGCCCAATTTGAAGACAATGGGAAAAAAAGAATACTATTTAAACTAGGGCTGCGGAAATTAACGATTAATTTCTAGATTAATCGTTAACATTTTTTATCGATTAAAATTATTTTAATCGATAAAAATTCGATTAAAATTAAAGAAAATATTTATAATATTTTTTTTTACGTACAAACGTCTCCCGCGTAATATTATAATTTATTTTATTACTTTATGTGAACCGGCAGACGTCAACTAAAAAATGGCTGACAGCATCAGCGCAGCTAAATTTAAACATATAAATATATCTAGAAAGTTGAGCAAAAATTTTGTTTTTAAGCTAACTGCGGATGGCAAAGCCGAAGATGGTGAAAACGTTTACTGTGTTCACTGCCATAAACAATTCTCTTTTAAAGGATCAAATACATCGCTGACGTACCACCTTCAGCACAAACATCCGATCAAGTATCAACACATTGTCATAAAACTTAGTTCAAAATATCCTTAATTTTCAATGTCCGTGAGAAATGATCAGTTTAATGACGTCATAAATTTCTATTTTTGGCTTTAATCGAAATTATCGATTAATTAATCGATAATTTTTCAAAAGTTAACAATTAAATTTAAATTAATCGATAACAGACCTGATTTAAACCTTTATCTGTTCTTGAAATGAATCAGCTGATCATCGTTGTCAAGAGTACCCAACTCTGTATGGTTTTGGTCCCAGCTGTTAAAGGGACATAATTTCCCAGCTACTGCCATTCATAGGGCAATCACACGGGAGGAAAGACTGCCAAGATATCAATCTTTCTGGGACCTTCAAGAAAGAATATTTGTAGCCACTGATCTTTTTTGGCAGATAAATGGATATAGAAGTGTTAATATCATCTTCAACAAAGGTATGCTGTAACATTCGGATACATATCTACATAAGGTTGCAAACGCTGAGCGATTTTAGAACAAAGGTTTTGGAAATAACGTTTAAATCTAATGGAAATTATGCAAACACTTTGAATGAAGTTCAAGAGAGATTTAAAGTCACAGAACTTCCATATGGTATTGACGTAATTATTTCATCCTATATTGAAGGACGTTAGTTAGGTTTGCTATGAAGTTGTCAACAGTGGCTGGGATCAAGCTGATTGAAGGAAATAATTATTGTCATTTCTTTATTTTTTAAATTTCAGTTGAGTGTTCTTATAAATAAAGTAATTTCACTCTTTAAAACAAATATATATAATAATAATAATAATAATAATATAATAATAATATTATTTTTTTTTGTAAATGACGATGGTAAATTTATGAATCCCTAAACACACTTATAAATTTGATTGCAGTTTTATTAGTTTTTCAATGATAACGCTATATTATATATTTTATTTATACACCATAGAATATCTGTAAGTAAACGTTTTGATTATTTAACCAAAAAACTTTATGAATGTATGTTTACAAAAAATTTATTTGTTTGGTTCTTTGTTTTAAAAATGTACTTCGCTAAATATATATTTTAAGTTTGAAATAGAGTTTTCGCTAAAAAACCGGGAATCGAACCCGGGTCACCCGCGTGGCAGGCGAGTATTCTACCACTAGACCACCGATGCTTACGACATTACTATCAAAACCAACGTTGTTTCCCATGGTTTCCTTTCATAATATCTCGACTGATATTCACTGATAGGTAAATTTTGAGTTATTCAAACAAATAATTAATAGTTATTTTACACCCTTTGACTTTTAGTAATATTGAAAAGTCTGTCTTGTACGTGTTTTATTTTTCGAGTTAGCATAGATAGCCGTCCTCGACAAATGATACATTTACTTTTTTTAAAAATCCGTATCCTGTAATTTTACTTTTAAATTAGCCTACACTTTAAATTTAATTACCTACATTACTACATTCATCTCCCCACCCCTACCCACCCTCCCCAAAAAAAAATAATCATTTTTTTTAAAAATCATCCTTGTGTGTGTCCATTAACGTGGACTGGGACTAATTTCAACTTTTAAAATTCTGGTCATAGGGGAAAACTAATCGAAATTAGATGACTCATCTGATGAGAAGATGCCCGAGAATGTCCATCACCCACATTCATCACATCCGAAACAAAGCAACCCAAAACACACACTGACACAACACACACTGGCACAACACACACAGACACAACACACACTGGCAAAACACACTGGAAAAACACACACTGACACAACACACACTGACACACAGACAACACACACTGACACAACACACACTGACACAACACACACTGACACAACACACACTGACACAACACACACTGACACAACACACACTGACTGACACAACACTCACTGGCAAAACACACACTGACTGACACAACACACACTAACTGACACAACACACACTGCCACAACACACACTAACACAACACACACTGACTGACACAACACACACTGACACAACACACACTGACACAACACACACTGATACAACGCACACTAGCACAACACACACTGGCACAACACACACTGACACAACACACACTGACACAACACACACTGACACAACACACACTGATACAACACACACTGACACAACACACACTGGCACAACACACACTAAAACAACTCACACTGACAAAACACATACTGACTGACACAACACACACTGGCACAACACACACTGACTGACACAACAAACACTGACACAACACACAATGACACAACACACATTGACAGTACACACACTGACATAACACACACTGACACAACACACACTGACACAACACACACTGACACAACACACACTGATCGACACACACTGACACAACACACACTGTCACAACACACACTGATCGACACACACTGACACAACACACACTGACACAACACACACTGACCGACACAACACACACTGACACAACACACACTGACCGACACACACTGACTCACACAACACACACTGACACAACACACACTGACATACAACACACTGACACAACCCACACTGACACAACACACACAGACCGACACACACTGACACAACACACACTGACACAACACACACTGACACAACACACACTGACACAACACACAATGGCACACCACACACTGAAACAACACACACTGGCACAACACACACTGACTGAAACTACACACACTGGCACAACACACACTGACTGACACAACATACACTGACACAGCACACACTGACACAAGACACACTGACACAACACACACTGACACACCATAAGCTGACACAACACACACTGACCGACACACACTGACACAACACACACTGACACAACACACACTGACACAACACACACTGATCGACACACACTGACACAACACACACTGACACAACACACACTGACCGACACAACACTCACTGACACAACACACAATGACCGACACACACTGACTCACACAACACACACTGACACAACACACACTGACATACAACACACTGACACAACCCACACTGACACAACACACACAGACCGACACACACTGACACAACACACACTGACACAACACACACTGACACAACACACACTGACACAACACACAATGGCACACCACACACTGACACAACACACACTGACTGACACAATACACACTGGCACAACACACACTGACTGAAACAACACACACTGGCACAACACACACTGACTGACACAACACACACTGACACAACACACACTGACACAAGACACACTGACACAACACACACTGACACACCATAAACTGACACAACACACACTGACCGACACACACTGACACAACACACACTGACTGACACAACACACACTGACACAACACACACTGACCGACACACACTGACACAACACACACTGACTCAACACACACTGATACAACACACACTGACACAACACACACTGACATAACACACACTGACACAACACACACTGACAAAACACACACTGACACAATACATACTGACACAACACACACTGGCACAACACACACTGGCACAACACATACAGACATACAAATTTTCTTTCATATGCCATGTTCTAATTTTATAATAAGAAAGTGATACCGTAAGATTATTTTATATCTCTCATAATTAGAAGAGGATGCAATAATCTTCTGTATAGTCTATAGAACAAGCTGCTGTGAGAGATTAAATAATGTAACTCAATTTTAAAAAAAAATTTTTAACATTACAGATATGTGCTGGTCTGTTGGCAAGTGACGCAGCATTCACGGGCCACCGCTGAGCTGGTGTATTGTGCGGCACGATGCCCATTTCTTACCTAGTGTCAGATACCCTGTCAGAGACGTGTGGACTCGACGACACCCTTCACCACGGGAACATGCCCTTGACTGCATAGGGCATAGGGGTTTGAGCCCGTGACTATAGACTATGGGTACGCCAGTCGATTTCTCGACCACCATGCCCAATCTCTACTATCAGCATAACAAGAAATATTCTTAATGACCAAATTAATAGTATAAATAATAAAAAGTAGACCTGGTAGATGGACGCACACGAAATAACCGTCCAAATCAATGTAATAGAGGACAAGAGTTTACTCAATTAATGCAAGGTGACCTCAACTCAATGTTGCGAATCGCTTTTTTTCTTGAAAATAAATTAAAAACTGTTAAGTAACTTTTTTCTAGCTTCTTACAAACTGAATTAATACTTTCCTTTATTTGTAATACAGACTAATGTAGTTTCACTGCTTTCATCAACTTCCCAGATTTGAACCCCTTTAAATAGACGTCTGTCAAAATCTGGCAATAATAATAATGGACCCGTTGTAGTTGTGTATATAACAATTTTTGAACTAATTGAAAGCTATTCGGCTTTGTTAAACTTTTTAAAGTAACAATATTATACCAAGGCACACCATGAATTGGTCATGTTTAAAGCTATCTTATCTTATCTTATCTGTTTACAGACGCTCCTTCTATACAGAAGATTATTGCGTCCTACGCTTATCTATGGTTTGTGTTTAGTCCTGCATTTTTATTAGAGATTTAAATGTTGATAAAGTGTTGGTTTTCCTGGATTCTTCAGGCAACCCATTCCACGCCCGAATTCCGGACGGGAAGAAGGAAAACTTGTATGTGTTTGTTCTTGCATACGGAATAAGAAAGGTGTTTTTATCCTTATGTCTATCTGAGGGTTGTATTAAGTTATCTTTGTGTTGTATTTCTAAATTAGAATTAATTGCTTTATGTATGATTACTACTTTGCTCTTGGTTCTTCTATCCTCTAGTGTTTCAAGGTTTAATGATTTAACTAATGGTGTTACTCTTGTCAGTTTCGAATATTCTCCAGTAATGAATCTGGCAGCTCTTTTTTGAATTTGTTCTAGTTTATCAATGTTTTCTTTGGTGGATGGGTCCCATACAGAAGATGCATATTCTAGTGCAGGTCTCACCAAAGTGAGGTAGCATTTTAGTTTTATATCTCTATTACATTTGTTAAAGTTCCTTTTTATAAAGCCTAAGGTTTTGTTTGATTTTTTAATAACTTCATTGACATGGGGATTCCATGATAGTTTCTCATTTATTAAGACTCCTAAGTATTTTGCATCTTTAGTTTGGGTCAGTTCTTTTCCATGAATGTAATATTTTGAATTTATTTGTTTCTTTTTCTTTGTTACTCTTAACAGTTGACACTTTTCTGGATGGAAAGACATACTCCAGTTAGTTTCCCATTTTATCAATTCATCTAAGTCTTTTTGTAAAATTTTGCTATCTTGTTCTGATTTAATTGTTCTATAGATTATACAATCATCAGCAAATAGCCTAACTTTTGTACCTGTTGAGATGTTGTTGGGTAAATCATTTATATAAATTAAAAAGAGTAAGGGACCTAGCACAGTTCCTTGTGGAACTCCTGAGTTAACCTTTATTGGTGCAGATTTAGATCCATTAATTATTACAGTTTGCTCCCTGCCCAAAAGGAAGTCTTGGATCCAGTGATGTAAGGAACCTGAGATTCCAAAGTAGTTAAGTTTTTTAAGTAAACTAAGGTGGTGAACTTTGTCAAATGCTTTTGAGAAGTCTAGTAATATTGTATCTATTTGATCATTTTTGTCCAAGCCTTTTGATAGTTCCTCTATTAAACCTATTAATTGTGTTTCACATGATCTGTTTTTTCTAAAGCCGTGTTGATGTGGGCATAGGGCATTATATTTGTCAAGGTGGTTAACTATTCTACTATATATTATGTGTTCTAGTAATTTACAGGTGATACTAGTAAGTGATACAGGCCTGTAATTACCAGGGTCTGATTTATCCCCTTTCTTAAAGAGTGGACTTACATTAGCTAATTTCCAATCCTGGGGCACTTTACCCTGGTTTAGAGAGGCTTGAAAGAGAACTACAAGGATTGGGGACAGTTCATTGCTTAGTTCTTTTAATAATCTTGCAGGCAAATCATCTGGGCCAGTAGCTTTGTTTATTTTAAAGTTTTTTAGGAGTGAATGTATACCTATCTCATCTACAGTTATGTTACCTATTTCCTCCATTTTATTTAAATTTATTAAAACATCCTTGTCACCTGAGGCAGAAAAAGATGATGCAAAATATGTGTTAAGGATATTAGCTTTAGTTTCATTATCATTATAGGTTTTATTATTTGAGCCTTTTAGTGTGGCTATTCCTGAAGGTTCCATTTTTTAGATTTGATAAAGGACCATAAGTTTTTATTGTTATCTTTGGTAATTACATTGTTTATATATTCATTTTGGAGGTTCCGACTAAGTTTTTGTGTCAAGTGTTTAATCTTTAAGTATTTTTTGTGTATCCTGTATGAATTGGTAGCTAGGGCAATTAAACACACATGTCAACATTTTGATCCCGATGCTCAATCAAGAGAAGTTAAAAAACGTATTACTGCTAACTTAAACTAATTAATAACAACTAAATGTGTAGCATCGGTGGTCTAGTGGTAGAATACTCGCCTGCCACGCGGGTGACCCGGGTTCGATTCCCGGTCGATGCAACTTTTTATACATAAAATACAGTGATATAAAAAGCAAAGGGAGAAATTTTTATTTGTCAATGTAAATTTGAAAATGTCTAGCCCAAATGTCTTTTTTTAAGTCCGACAATTTCAGCCGGTGGTCAAGGAAAGCGGAGTGTTTATTATTCTATTAAATACTAAATGATATTAATATTAATTCTAATTCTCTTGATCAATGACCACAAAACATATTTTCTCAGCCTGTATAAGTAAGTAACCAGTGCTCTAGCACAGTGGTCCCCAACCTTTTTAACGCCGCGGACCACTAAAAGTTTGATAATTTTTCCGCGGCCTACTAACCCTGGGGGTGGGTGGGTTATGGGTGGGTGGGGGTTGTGGGGGGTATATTTTTTATTTAATTGTACTTAAATATGCCTTCAAAATAAAATACAGTTACACAAAAAGTGAATTAAACATTATTTAATATATTAATTTAATAGAATGTTAAATCAATGAGAATCCTGAGCACATTTTTCTGCAACGAGACAGTTCCATCTGGTAATGGAAGACAATGACACCCGAAGTGTGCTGCTTATGTCCATTTTATTCCATTGTTTTGTCTTCGTTGCTGTCTCTGCAGAAAACCCCGCTTCACACATATAGGATGTCGGAAATGGCGATAGGGATTTAATTGTTTTGGAGGCCATCTCAGGGTAGTCCACCATGACTTTAATCCAGAAGACTGAAAGAGTTGTTTTCTCGAACGTAGTTTTAAGGCCATCGTCATTTACAATCTCGAGCAGTTGAACTTCTTCTTCCACAGTCATGCTAGATTCGCCTGGTTTGTTGACAAATTGGTCACGAATCCATTCCCTACCATTTCTTAGGTCTTTCGTGGTTGGGAAGAAGCGCTCAAACTTTTTTTAAAGCAAAGACAGGTGATCCTGCACTAACTGCATGTGACAAAGTGTTCAGGCTCAGTCTCGCCTAGAATCCCCGCTAATGTTTGAAACATATCCAAAATGCATTTGTTCACTCGCCGTTCCCACAAATCCAGTTTGGCTTTAAATGCAGCTACTTTGTCAGCCATCTTAAAAACAGTTGTCATTTTCCCCTGAAGAGACAGATTGAGTTCATTGAGCTGGCTGAATATGTCACACAGGTAAGCAAGTTTTGCGACCCATACCTTAAAATTGTCACTGAAATGTGCTGCCAGTGGTGACTTCCTTTCTGAGAGAAATCTTTGCAATGGCTCTCGTAATTCAGATACTCTGTTTAGCGATTTACCTCTGGACAACCATCTTTGTGTACAAATGGAGGCATCTGTGCTCTGCGTCCATCTCCTCAAAAAGCTGCTGAAACAGGCGTGAGTTAAGGGCTTGTGCCTTGATCTGGTTAATAATTTTAACGACATCAATCAATACACTGTTAAACTCTGGTGAAATATTTCGTCTTGCCAACATTTCCTTGTGAATGATACAATGCGTAGATTCACACTCAGGTGCACCTCCTTAATCTGAGCTGTTAAACCAGACAGTCGTCCGGTCATGGCAGCAGCTCCATCTGTGCAGATGGACCATGTTAGGTGTCCATCCAATAATCTTCTGTATAGAAGGAGCTTCTGAAACAGATAAGATAAGATCCAATGACTTGAACAGTTCACCTCCCGCGTGTGTTGGTTAACAAAGATAAAGCACATAACAAATCCTCATGTACATCCTCATGATAAATATATCTCACATAAACAAGTTATATTGCCTTGTTGTCGATGTTTGTAGATTCGTACACCTGGAGTGCGTACCACAGTGATGAATTAATCCTCTCTAACAATTGTATCGCAATAGCTTCGGCTATTTTCTCAATGCGCCTAGTTACAGTTGTAGCCGACAATGGCACATGTGCCATCTTTTTAACAGCAGCCTATCCTAGAAGTTCACGGCAAATGTCTTTGGCAGAGGGCAATATTAATTCTTCACCGATAGTGAATGGCTTTTTAGCCTTAGCAATGCGGTTAGCCACCAAATATGAAGCTCTCAGTGCGTTCTCATTTACTGATGTGGTGGCCTGGAGAAATTTCTTCTGTCCTTCATATTCCTGTTTTTTTCCTTTCAAAATACTCCATGGGCTTATCTTTTAATCCAGGGCGGTTGTCCGCTCTGCGCTATGTGTCATTGATGTTCTTTGGACGTGGTGCGGCTAAAACGGGTAACAAACTTTTCCATCTTGTGTATGGAAAGACGCACAATCCCTAGATAAATACACCACAATAAAAAAATGTAAATAATTTAATGTCCCTTTGCTCGAGGACCACCAGGCACATCTCCGCGGACCACTAGTGGTCCGCGGACCCCAGGTTGGGGACCACTGCTCTAGCAGAATGAAAAACTGGAAACAGAAGTTGTTTTTTTTTGGTCAGGGGCGAATTAAGACTGCACGGGGCTCCTGGCTGCAATTCAAAAAGGGGCCATATCCAGCCAGCGTCCCTTTAAATAACATGATTGCTAGCAGCTAATATAAGACTGTAACTTGTAACTAAATAGTTCATGGGTTCCTTTAACATACTTTGTCTGTACTACGGGATCGGCCTTCCCAGCCAAAAAGATTATTCATGAAAAAATGGAATACGAAGAAATAACTGTTTGCCGGTATCCTAATGTTGAGTGTAAAAATACAATTTAAAAAAAATAATTTTTCCCACGCCGGGAATCGATAGCGTGAATGCTTGCACAGGAGGCCGACTTTCAACCTCAAGACCACACGAGCCTTATGATGATGTAAATTTTAAAAATATAAACAATAATCTTTAATATTTTCTCTTAGTGAGCCTATAAAATCAGTTTATTTTATTAATTTATTTAATTTATGATATTTTCAGGAATTCATTCAAACATGTGTCCATCTTTCTTATGAAATATACTACATTTGGGGGCCCCTAAATCATCGGGAGCCCCTGGCTTTAGCCCGTTCAGCCCCCCCCCCTTAATCCGCCATAGGGTTGGGTATTTTTGTCAAAACTTTTGTAATGAAAAAAAATTATTATAATAACTAACGATTGACAAAGTTTTCTAATTAATTCCATTAAAGGATTTAATCTTGACAGCCGTCGTTTAACTTATAACCCACCCCCACCCCTCCACGTCTTCTTCTTTATTAGTAACGTCGTGGACGTCTACGTTCCTTCCAAAGACGCCGCCTACAAGAGTCCACATCTCTATACTGGACCAGTGTCTCCAGCATTCTCAAGGTATTCGCCACGTTTCCTGTTGTCTGCCTCCACCTCACGGTGCCCAGTATTTGATTGGTCAGGCTCTTGGAAGCAGGTGTTCGCAGAATGTGGCCAATCCATCGTCATGGACCCTGGAGGGTCTCTTATTCCATGCTCCAATGGTGGTGGTCCGGGTAGAGATCGTGGGTGTAATAGCTTGCAGATTCTGACTTTCTCTACATTCCACAAATGGGAATCTATGCTCCGCAGTGATGGGGTTTCTTTAGTTACTCTTTTTAGCGTTGTTGTAAAAAAAAATTAACGTGGCATTGTTGTTAGACAAAATAATAATAATAATAATGAATGTTATCATTAAAAAATTAATTTAGTGGTAATAATAATAGTAACATTTTAACAAAAAATTTTTTTATCCTTATTATTCTTCACAAAAAAATATTTTTTCTCTCTATCGTCTCTTTACCATGACGCTTAATTAACATGAAAATTAATGTAAATTAGTATATTTATTAAATCCCTTACATTAACTTCACCGTCTTGTCTCTCTGTCTGTCGTGGTCCCGCGGAAAAAACAAAGGTAAAAAATGACTCACTTCCCGTGATCCTATCGAGCTGAAATTTTGCACATAGACTTGTCCATTAATAATGCATTGTATGAAAATTTCAGATCGATCGAATGTACAGTAATTAAATTAATGAGTTTTAAGTTTATCTCTATGTATCTCTATGTAGCCTGTGTAGCCGTCTGCGATAGTTGACCTCCACGGGCCACTAGATGTTTATTCCAGCCATCGATGCCACAGGGGTCAGGAGAGCGATTGGTCTGTGAGAGAGGGAAAGTGTATAGGTAGCGGAGAGAGAGAGAGAGAGAGAGAGAGAGAGAGAGAGAGAGAGAGAGAGAGAGAGAGAGAGAGAGAGAAAGAAGTGACTATACAATTGTGTATTATGTGTCTTGAGTTAATAAACCTATTTGATATCCTTAGCAATTAGTGACTTGAACTTTATTGTTTTAATAACTTAGCCACCACTCGGCTACACATGGAAATGTTTATGCTAGTCTGGTAATGAGAATACATTTATACTGTTTTCCGTTCTGTAAACGTTTATGCTAGTCTGTCGTGCGGTGCGTACTATATTGAACATAATCAATATTTTTAGTTATGACTCATATATAAGGGATTTATAGTTTTAAAAAATTGTTTTTACTGGTTGTTTTTTATATTTAAATAGGACATCAGCATTGTACAATTATTGCGATTTATTTAACCTATTTCTATTAAAATAGTATGCATCGACCGGGAATCGAACCCGGGTCACCCGCGTGGCAGGCGAGTATTCTACCACTAGACCACCGATGCTTATAAGTTAATACGCAATTGTCATTTACCTAATCGTATTTTCTTTAACTGTTCAATGAGACCTTAACTATACTTTTGGCAAAAAAAGTCCTTTTAGTATATGGGTAAGGGACAACCAATGGCTCCCTAATCTGAGGTTTGATCACCCATGGTTCAGCTTTACTACAACAAATAGAGGGAGTACAATTAACAATAAGCGTAGAGGTAACGGCAGAGATATTAAACATTGATGGAGTCTCTAGTGAAATTTAATTATCAGTAGCATAGGAAGTGGATTGAGAAAGAGATTTTACAGCATTTTAACAATTTGAATGTGCTTCCCCCCCCCTCCCTCCCCAGTAATTCATATAAATTTGTATATAAAGTATCATTCAATGGTTTCAAAAACAAAAAAAATGGTTGGGTTTAACTCTTAACTTAGAAGAAGAAAAGATAAATCGTGATATGGATTTCAATGGGGAAAAAATGTGGTCAAATATGAATACATCTAGTCTAGAAAATAATGTTTACGATGATTGCGTACTTTTCCAGTGCTTTTGTTCCTGCTATAGTCCAGCATACTCGTAGCGCTCTGTTCTTTAAAAGCAATTCATCATTTTTTTTTACCTGTTTACTTGTTGTCACACTTCCGCGGTGTTTTGGGAATACTATTCCATAACTTTGGTGAGGCTGATTCGAAAGAGCGCACGCCATGGGACTTATTCGTTAACTTCTTACATGATTTTATGTTAGACCCACCTTCTTTACGAAAGATTATGAGTATTACGCTTATCAAATATTTCTAGTCTTGCATTTTTATAAGAGTTTTAAATGCTGATAGTGAGTTGGTTTTCCTCGTTTAGCAACTATCTAAACTGCTACGAAATGCTCTTCTGCAGCCATTCCCCTTATACTCATACAAAATACATCCCATTAGGAGCAATGATTGTCGTAGGAGAAGCTTCAGTTTTGAAAGGTACACGGTTGAAAGGTTCAAAGTTGAAAGGTAAAATGTTGAGCAGTACAAGGTTGAAAGTTACACTGTTGAAATATACAAGGTTGAAAGATGCAAGTAAAAAAAAAGGTTCATGGTTGAAAGAGTCAAGATTGAAAGGGACATGGTAGAAATGAACAGGAATGAAAGATACAAGGTTGAAAAGTTCAGAGCTGAGAGTTATATTGTTGAGAGGTACAGCTCTGAAAGATACGGGGCTGAAAATTTTAGGGCTGTTTTTAGAAAATATCTTTATATTTTTCTATCATTCACAACCCAACCCCGTTTCCCTCGACCCAGTGGCGTAGCTAGGGGGGCGGTCCGCCCCGGTCGGTACACATTTAAAGGGCGGCATTTGTGGACATTTGAAAAGTAAAGCCATTTCCGACAACAGTCCTTTTTCTTTTGAAGGAGGAAAACCAAGGTGAAACAAAAATATTCTTAATATCGAGTCTTAACGGATTCGCGCAACATTTGTTTGATTACATAATGCTTGTTATAACTAACGCAAAACAGTTCAAACATTTAAAATCAATCAAAAAAGGTATCGATTAGTTTGGAAAATTAAGCGGTATACGTAACAGTTGTCGCTTTAATAAGAAAACTGCACACAACACAAAAAAAAACAACAACACAAAACACATCACCGCTGAGCCGAATAATATGCTAGTAATATCGCCACGACTGTTTGCGTGGAATTTCGACATGCGCAGAATGATGCGCTAACAAGTACCTACATGGCATGGTGGTTCAAATATTGTGTTTAACTTGCAAGTAGTTATTAGTTATTTATATTACTCTTTCGTTAAAATACAGTTATTCATACGGTTGTTACGCCTATCCTATTAAAGTAATGTATAAATAATTTGAATTCCACTATTTTACGGAAAATTATCTGTAGTTGTTCAATGCATTGTTTTGGCGCACCTGACAGAAGAGAATTGCAGTAATCCATACGAGCTAGTACAAGAGCACAGACTAGACTTTTTGTTGCACTAACTGCTAAGTAATGACGGATTGAGCTGATCTGACGAATGGCAGTGTAGGCAGAGTGACAGATGTGATTGATAAAGTTGTTAATAGACATGTTGTCAGAAATAATGTAGCCAAGATTCTTAGTTGATGTTGTGAACAGAATATCCGAACTGACTACGTGAGTTGACTTCGGAAGAGACAAAGTACTGCGTGATTTATTGTTGCAAAATAGAAGTGCTTCAGTCTTGTCATCATTCAGCTTGAGTTTGCTGAACGTCATCCAAGACTTTACCTCATCAATGCACTCTTGCATCAATTGGACAGCGGAGTCCAAATTAGAGGGATCCGTGTGAGTATATAGCTGAGTATCATCTGCAAATGATTGGCAAATAATATCAGAACTTTGTTATCGTTTGGGGGGGGGGTGGTTTGAACAATCGGGTGAGTGGAGTCTAATATCTTTCATTGGAGAAATTATTGTATAATGAACTTTAATAAAAGCGTGTGTAATCTTAATGAACTTGATGCTCTCATTTCAACATGCAATCCACACGAACTCTTAGGTTATGTAATAGGTTTTAAAAAAATGTTCCCCTTAAATCGCCGTCTGAATACAGATTGCGTGTGCTTATAGATGTTGTAAGATAAACAGACAAACGCCCTGGGTTATCGAGGGCAATCCGTGCTGATGATGTGGGCTGTGTTTACATTTCATTAAGGACATCCCCTAGACAAGGGTTCCTAGCAGTAGCATTAGAAGAAAAAAAAGTGGGGGGCACCTTTCAGTATGATTCTGTTAGGGCTGAACAATTTTTTTGTTTTGTTTTTATACAATGAACAATCCATGAACGCAGGTATGGAAAAGAGAGGCGGTTGGTGTGGTTTTAAACCACGCTACCACTTGTTGTTTCTTTGTTTCTTTGACTTTTTTTTTCATTTTCTTTTCATTATGGTTGGAGAATATTTTTGCATGCTGTGGGTGGCCCTGAGGGTAAAATGAAATGGCATCTGTATGTCACCCAGATTTTACACTTACATACAAGACCGAAGTCTATTTTAAAAGGACAACAACAAAATACATATAGGCACACAGTAGTGCACTCATATCTAGACACATTAAGCTCAGTATGTAGGCCAAATTACTCCGCTGTTGGTGCATGAAATATTGGTCAAAATCATTTTTTCCCCCAGGAGAATTAGCCGGTTGATGTTTCTAAAGAAATCAATGAAGGCTTGTATATAATGTTAATTCCGTGAATTATCATTAAAAAAATAACAATACACATTATCTACACATTATAATGTAATATTAATTGGTTGAAGAAAGAATAGGAAGTCACTAAAAAACTGTACTGTGAATCATTTGCAAACCAGAAATCAGTTTTAACCTTGTCCTCGCTCGATAATTGGCACATGAGTTTAGTTGTAAAAATTAAAGATGGCTGACAAAACCCGGATACGATAGGTTGTATAATTGGTGTAAAATGTTAAAAGAAATTCTGCGCGTTGAAATGAGGCCCGCACAAAAAAATGTATGTTCGTTAGACATATAGTAGAAATTATGTAGTAATATTATTTTATGCTTATTCTTGCCAAATCATGACTCATAATAATGAAAGATATATAGCTTGTTAGAAGATGCCTGATTGTCATATATTTTAACTGTACCCAGTTTGGTATTTTGTTGGTTACGTTAGACTTAAAATGTGGGCATTCATATGAATAATTACATAATGGCTAAACTATATCTATATGTGCGATTACACAGCACTTACACATGCGAATACAGACTGGCACGAAAATTAACCAACCAGCAAACCACGTGTGTGAGGTAATGTACAGCGTGGCCGTGTTTAAAGTCACTTGAATTATAAATATATAAAAGTAGAATATAATACACAAGGAATGTTGACATTCATACATCGATCTTCGCTTATCTGGGACACGTGAACCAATATCAATACTGACTTAAGACTAAATTAAAGCTTTTTTTTTAAAACCATTGTACCAGTATTTGATATCCGCTATAAGTGTAAAACTGCAACGTCACGTTTTCAACGAACTGAAATACTTAAGTGGACTGGGGTTTTTAATAACTCTATCGCTCTAATTTATCTTTGAAAAAGAGACTTTCAACGGGTCTAAAACAGTCGTGTTTGGGGACCTTCGTGACAAACTCAGTCTAGCCTCGGGGCTTGTTATTAAGGTCTCAGTTCTAGAACTCGGCTGACTGTATGTGAGTTACTCTCCACACCAGTTTTATAACGGTGCGTTATCATTTGTCTTAACCCCCAGCGGCAGCTCTGGTGTTGGTGTCAGTCTGTTTTGTGGTTGCTGTCGCGTTATTGCCGGCTTACGACTTGGTTGGTTTGATAATGTGAAACCGCTTAGTGCTGTCACGTTATTACCGGTTTACCCTTTGCTTGGTTTGATAATGTGAAACCGCTTAGTAACGGTATATAGTTTAGAGTTAAGTTCAATGTGGCAAACAATAATCTTATCTTATCTATACAGACGCTCCTTCTACGCAGCAGATTATGCGTCCACAGACCATGACAGATGATCTGTTGGCAAGTGATGCAGCGTTCACAGGCCACGGCTTTGTGGGTTCCACGCATTACCCAG
This sequence comes from Ampullaceana balthica, assembly GCA_944989445.1. Taxonomy (NCBI): domain Eukaryota; kingdom Metazoa; phylum Mollusca; class Gastropoda; family Lymnaeidae; genus Ampullaceana; species Ampullaceana balthica. The sequence continues at coordinate 34,135 of CALYLW010002708.1, read as the reverse complement.
CCGCCTAACTAGTGTTAGGTGCCCATTCGGAGCTGGGTGACTCACGGACGCCCTAGGCCCCGGGAACAAATCCTTGCCTTCGCATAGATTCGAGCCCGTGACCATCGGTACGCCAGTCGAGCGCGCTGCCACTATCATACAATACCTTCACATCAATGTGAGATCTCCGCAGATGAGAGGTTCTTAAGCTATCTCCCACCGCCCACCTCTCCAATAAATATAATCCTTTCAAACCCTATACATTAAAAAAAATTAATAAAGAATAAACAATATCATTAAAAAAAATAAAATATCAAATTGCTAAATGCATGGGTTTTTTGGGCGCGGTAGCCCCTAGTTATTAGATTGACACTTGAAGGGGGAATATAAAACTGGCACACATGTTGATATTATGGATGAAAAAAAACACTGCTAAAATATACCCGAGCTACATGGGAATATTAGACATTCAAACATGTCTAGGGCCTTCTTAAGTTTTATTTTTAAAGTATATAATTAATCTCAGTTATTTTTTCTTAGAAGCTTCCAGAACTGAAAATAATTATGGGGACCATGCAGGCTATGTTGAAAAGCTAGGCCAAATAAGGTCTATACATCCCAGAAATGTAAACGATTATGACTGGGGGCGAAAATATAGAGAAATGGAACCAGTAAAGATGGAGGCCAAGGACGAAGAAATCGAATAATAATTGATAGAGACCATACTTGTCAACTAAAAATAGGATGGGTAAAGAAAGCGGATTATTTATTTTTTTTAATTTTAAAACATTTATATTTTTAAAAATGGTAAATGCCAGTAAGAAGTAAGGATGAAAGAAATTATTATTTTTTAGAGATTGCACATTAAGAAAATAACAGGAATTAAAATATTCACCTTTATTAATGATANGTGTCAAAATAGCTATAGAAATAAATGCAACCACTAACATGAAAGACATATTTTTATCTCCGAAGATTTAACTAAAACATATTTGATGTTGAATTTGTACAGAAACATTTAATAACACTTATTGAAGTGTGTGTTCTATAAATAAATCATTATAGAATTAAAAAGCTTCAAGAACATCGTAGAAGAAAATGGACACAAATATTGATGTTAACTGTGATAGATTTCAGTGGCCCCTGTCTAAATTCCTCAGAAATTTACGGGTGTGTTGTAAGAAGAAGAGAACCTAATCGAGATATCGGGTTGTTACCAAAACGCGTTTAATTCTGGTAGAGATGAAATTAGACATATTTTTTTGATATCAAGATAATCACTTTTAAAATTTACACAAAGCTCCGACTTCGTTTATTGTTATCTAATTAAGATCTTTTCAACGAAAACTTAAAACAAAAATAATAGGAATCTGACGCTGTAATGTTCCGACTATACACCCCCCCCCCTCACATGCCCTACGACATTCACTTTCTTGTATTGTTTCATAGCCTTGCACATTTTTTAAAAAGGTTTAAAGTTCAGGGTCAATCTTCTGAACTATTTCTTATCTCATGGACCCATCTCGTCTCAATGAAGTCCCCCGTCCCCACCGCCGGTATCCCATCTTGGTGACCGCGCTTGGTGTTGACTTGTAGTGCCTAGATCCATTAATACCCCCGCGTGTTTAGGACGTCTACAGTTTTTGCAGCGGCCAATTTACCTGTCTGCCATTTTCCTTACACAAACAGAGACAAGAGATGAGCTTTGTTTTCTCTAGTTGCCTGCCTCCCCACCCCCCCCCTCAAAAAACAGTAAATGAAAAGATAGGTGAGGGGGCGGGGGGCTCACACGTTTATTGATAGGAACACATCACGTCTCTCACGTTCACCTCACTTCCACCCGCGGGTGTTGTCGGCAGGTATGTCCGTGGAGACTCGGCCTAATGACCTGTGGTAGTAAGGTCCAGTAAGGTGGTCGTATGCTGTGGAGCCCATTTCAAAAGACACCTCTGTTGTACTAAATGTGAAATCGTATATAATTTGACTTTTGATATAAGTTATGATATGTAATTTTGATAGAATGCATTGTTAGGTAACACAAGTCTATGTGCAAAATTTCAGCTCGATAGGATCCCCGGAAGTGAATCATTGGTTACTTTTAAAATCCCTTATATTAACTTCACTGGCGTCTCTCTCTCTCTCTGTCGTTCGTCGTCGGACGGAAAAACAAAAGTCAAAAATGACCCACTTCCCGCGATGCCATCGAGCTGAAATTTGACACATAGGCTCGTGTCACCTAACAATGCATCGTATCACAAATTCAGATCGATCGAACGTACAGTTATTAAATTAATGCATTTTTAGTTTATCTATATAAACTATATGTAGCGGTCGCTACTGTTTACATTTTACGGGTCACTTGCCCTCACGCCAGCCATCGGTGAACATATCTCGTGTTTAACCAGGTGGTTTAAACCAGGAGTTGAGTTAACGCGTTGACGCCAGCCGTCCATGTCCACACCCCCTCCCCCTTCCCCCCAGTTTTAAAGCCAGGGGAGATAATTGCGGTTTCAGTCTGTAAATGTTTGTTGCGTTTGAACATAATCAATACTTTTAGTTATGTCTCATATATAAGGGATTTATAGTCAAAAACGTTGTTTTTACGGGGTTGTTTTATTTAAATCCCTTATATTAACTTTACCGGCGTCTCTCTCTGTCTCTCTGTCTGTCATTCGTCGTCGGGCGGGCGGAAAAACAAAAGTCAAAAATGACCCACTTCCCGTGATGCCATCGAGCTGAAATTTGGCAAATAGACTTGTGTCACCTAACAATGCATCGTATTAAAATTTCATTTCGATCGAACGTACCGTAATTAAGTTAATGCATTTTAGTGTATCTCTATACAACGTATGTAATTCAATTTCACTATTTGTTATTGTTTTTTTTCACGTGACAGTTCAGTTCGCACGTTGACGCGATGTACCGGCGTGCTTTTGTTTACATTTGACGTGTCACGCTGAACTCGGTCCAGCGATCGATGACGAGGCCTTTCCCTCTCCCACCCCCAACCCCCCACCCCCGGTTATAAAGCAAATGGGAGTTAAGACACATTCAGTCTGTAAATGTTTGTCGCATTTGAACATAATAAATACGGTTAGTTATGTCTCATATATAAGGAATTTATAGTCAAAAACTTTATTGTTGCGTGTTTGTTTTATTTTTTCTTTTGCGGGCGGAACCAAGACAAGAAGGTGAAGTTAATTTACAGGATTTTAAAAAGATACGAATGTTTCCAAATTTATTTAAGCTACTAATTTTTAAATGTTACACAGATGTGTGTTTCATTTATGGACAATTTATTTTTAGTAAAGTCTTTTAAGAAAAAGGGGGTTGCGGTGGAAACCTCAAATTACTATCATCGATCTCCACTGCAGTCCCTTTTTCGGAAATAGCGTTTAATATTTCTTTCTTTCAAATTTACATATAACCTTTGGCTGAAGGCCTTACACATTTTTTTTTGGTCAAATTTTGGATGATAATGAAGTGATATGAGAGGACAATGTGATATACAATGAGAAAACAGTAACAGTGAACATAGTTTATTAGATAGAAATAGTGAAGTGCGTGATTCCCGTGAAGTGAAATATGATTTTTAGTACTCTCCAGTGTCTTGAAAATGGATTAAATACAATATGAGTCCTGAGTCAGCAGTATACTTACCTAAATTGACTCAAGTGTTGAAACTGGAACGGGTGGAATGGGGGCTAAAAACTTCCCCAAATAAAATAGCGGTATAACATCGGATCAAATCATTTAGTTTTAAATTGGAAATAAAACAAAATTTTGAAAAAGAGATAATACAAGTTTAAATATTACAAAGAAAGAAACTCGTGGTTCAATCAGCAATTGGGCACCATTAAGATCTAATTAAAAACATCTCTCACTCTCTCTCTCTCTCTCTCTCTCTCTCTCTCTCTCTCTCTCTCTCTCTCTCTCTCTCTCTCTCTCTCTCTCTCTCTCTCTGTCTATCTCTCTCTCTGTCTCTTTCTCTCTCTCCTCTCTCTCTCTCTCTCTCTCTCTCTCTCTCTCTCTCTCTCTCTGTCTATCTCTCTCTCTGTCTCTTTCTCTCTCTCTCTCTGTCTCTTTCTCTCTCTCTCTCTCTCTCTCTCTCTCTCTCTCTCTCTCTCTCTCTCTCTCTCTCTCTCTTTGTTAAACACCTGTATTTTGATTCTGTAAATGACAATAAATGACCCTTTTGGAGCTAACCATGATAATATTACACATGTAAGCTAAGATATTCCTTGATTGTTTTTTGTGATCGGGATAAAGACCAGACACCCGCTAAACCTGGTCTTCGACCGATAAAGAAGTTGCTCATCCGCGACTTCATTTTACCAATGTAAAAAAATAATTCAACAATGAAGGTATCACAGCACTGACGTCATTCGGCCAAAAATAACTCATAGTAAGAATCAGAGCCGTCTCCCTTTGTTGAGCATCGAAACCACCCAATGTTTTCGTATGAGTATTTTTAGTGTCTCTAAGGCATTTATTTCCCCCCCTCGGGGCTATGTAAATAAACGTACTTGACCTTTGTATACCCTGTCGTCTGGCGCAGTCAAGCACTCGGCTGAGCTCTGTGCCCTTTGGCCTGAATTTGTTTTCCATTACCCTGTAACTGTATTCTCTTTCAGGAATGCATGCGGTTGGTTTTTGTTTGCACGATTGTGTGTGGAATCTTTTTTTTTAATCTGTTGTATTGTTGGCATTGATAGACAGAAATAAACTAAAGAGGTGCTACTCGGGCTAATGGAATACGACTAGTTCCCAAAGAAAACGCAAGATAAAAACCCCAAGTAGATATTTAAATAAGGAAATTTACTTTCAATAACAAAGTAATGTTCAGACTGTTAACAGACCTTCGTGTTGGACTAGGCTGAACGCACTAGTCTATATTTTATACTATAAATAGTATCAGCTATTCTTTCTGAGACTTCATTTTAATTGTATATTAATTTGTCAAATGTAATTTAGGATTTAAAAAATAATAATAAGTCACATATTACGAAAACACTGACCCATAAAAATTTGTATTCTTTCATTCGGCTCTTTGCCTGTGGATTTTTTCCCCCCCCATAACTTTTTTTGTCAGTGACCTTTCTTCCGCGAATTTTTCAGTGTACCTTTTTTCCGCTCACCTTTAAATTAGGCCAAACCCCAAATTTTAAATATTTTAATTTGGAAAGGCAATGAGTAGAATACGTTTTTCTAAAACATGTTTACGACCCCCTAAAAATTAATCAATTAAACCACATTGAATTGTTGGATTCAGTGTTCCTCGGTGAAATATATGGAATCGTTGTAAGTGATGCACATACTAAATAATAACGCATAACCTCTTACGTGCCATATTATAATTAATTACAATTGTTATTTTAATGCCATTTTCTCGATATGAGAGTTTAATTGTTAAAATAATAAAAACATTAATGTGATTAAAAAAGGATGCGATATTTTCTCATCGCAATTGCGGAAATTGAATCTTTTGTATGATTTTTTAAAAAGAATTTTATCACATTTTTAGATACGCATGTCTTATGTCTTATTTGTGTTGAAACATACAGTATATCGTTTATATACACATCATGACAAGGCAAACATTTCACCATCTGCTTATCATATAATATTATAATTGTAAACATTGCAGGAACCCGGCTCAACTTTATTACCGACAATTCTTATCGAAGAAAGAGACTTGCGATTTCTACACAAAACAGACAACATCCGCCTTCATATGTATTACGTTGACCATTGTCCACCTCAAATCAAAGGTTCGAGGTTCATTTTTCTGACCATTGGCCACATCAGTGTTAACGATCGTGGTGTATTAATCTGACCACTGGCCACATCGACTCAGTAGTTCCCTGTAGTCTTTGCTTACCTGTGAACCCAACAACCTTTCTGTGGCTGACGACGTCATTTCAGATCCCCTAGAGACGCCGTCAGACTGCTGAAGTGTAAACACTGAGGGAGTAATAACGATAACCCTGCCTGATAGGTAGGGGAAGTAATTGTGGGGGGAAATTCAGTTAACCTTACTTTGCGTTACGAGCCACAATTCACGTAACACTTACAGGAACATTAGGGCTTATCACCCTCTGCTTGGGTCACCATGTCGACCACCATCCACCGTGCCCCCACACATAAAAAAATATAAAGAAGATAGAAACAACGCATGAACGGATAAAAGAAATACCCAAATTACATGACATTTAATGGTAAGAATAGATTGTAATATTTATATATTTATAGATGTGGTTTTAATTAGGGCTGTTAACGATTAATTTAAATTTAATCGTTAACTTTTGAAAAATTAACGATTAATTAATCGTTAATTTCCATTAAAGCCAAAAATTAAAATGTATGATGTCATAGGTAACACTAATTAAACGTTCTTGTTGAAAATCTAAATAACACTGGAATGTCTCCTTTATATGTCATCTTTTAACCAACTACGCAAGAAGACAAGTGTGTTGACATTATTCGGTTCAAGTGATGAGCGGTTCTAATTGACAATATAACCAGCCGAGCTGGACAATGATTCACATTTTATTTTTTAACTTTTAACTTCCAATAATTTGTAAGGGATGGGTCGATTAATCGTTAAAAATAATTTAATCGTTAAAAAATTTTAACGATTAATCGAGAAATTAATCGTTAATTTCCGCAGCCCTAATTTATTTATTATAAAGATATGTACATTTATGTAAAGTGTAGAGCGAAACTTAAGGTTGACCTGTAGAACTTTAGTTAAAACTGCAAAACTTTAGGTGTACATGAAAATCTTAGGTGTACTTGCAGAACTTTAGGTGCACGTGCAATCTTAGCCGACTTAGGCGTACATCCAGAACATTAGTAGGTGTACATGCAAAACTTTAGGTGTAAATTCAAAACGCTAAGTGTATATGCAAAAGTTTAAAGGAGACCTGCACAACTTTAGGTAAATATTCAAAAACTTTAAGTGGATCTAATAAACTTTGAGTAGACCTGATAGAATTTATGTTGGCTTTCCAAAGTGCACACTCAGCCACACGCAATCATCAGATTTCATAGTTGTCATTCATTTATTAAGTGAAACGTTAATTACTTTGGGCTATCAAAAAGATGCAAATTCGTTGACATCATTGGTTGAGGTTTCTTTACATGAAGTAACACTCGCTTTGCCCAAGGCATTGGACTTGTCACACTCTTACTACACAACTCTTAAAAAAAAACTGAACATAAAACCTCAGTGGAGTTTCAGGTGGTTGGACATCGTAAAATAATTTTACAAAACTAGTTACGTTTCACGGTAGACGTAGGCATCGGTGGTCTAGTGGTAGAATACTACTACTTTCTACTCTAATCGCCCACGCCTCCACGCTGGGTGACACCCCCGGGTTTCGATTCCCCGGTCGATTTGCCAAACTTTTTTAAAAAATATATAATTTTATTTTTTCTTTTCTTTTTCTTTCTTTTTCTTCCCCCTACATATTAGGACCGTCACTTCAATTATTTTGTCTAAATATATATCAAAGAGTATGAAAGACAATATCATTAAATTTATGATAATTATTATTTTATATTAAATTAAAATAACAGTAGCAAGTTAAAAATTAAAATAAGGGAGTAATTTGTGAAAATTAAAGATTATTAAATTTAAAATATTGTATTAAAAAAAAAGAAAAACCCGAATTTAGCTGAATACAATGGACAATAATAAATTTTTTTTTTTATTTGTTTTTATGGATTTTTTTATTGTTTTTTGAACATATAATATTAATTATTAATACAAATTTGGTTATATATAGCGATTCCGGGCGCTCCACAAACTACATAAAAAAAAAATACTAAAGTCAACATGGTGAACGATAAACTACAACCAAAAACACCACCACTCAACACACCGTACACCTTAATTCCCATCCGCCACCTCACCCCCACCCCCTCCCCCCCCCCCCAGCCGCCCCCCCCCCCCCATACAAATCCACCCACCCTTCCCCCCCACGCCCCCCTACACACCCCAACGCACTCACCCCACCAACCCACACGCCCATACACACCCCACACTTACCCCAACAAACACAACAAAACAACACCACAAAAAAACCAAAAAACCAAAAAACAACACAACAAAAACAACAAACAAAAACACCCTCTGATAACTTGAACACCCACACCCCCCCACTACCCACCGGTGCCCACTCCCCTCTTCTCTACTGCTTCCTCTTCTGCGTCGTCTCTTCGCTTGCTTGCTTGAGATGAGCACACCGACCCCACCACTCACCATCCAACCCCTATCCACCCCAAATGAGACGCAATAAATTTAAAGAAAAGTGAAAGGTAAAAAGGCTCAAAAAGTAATAAACTGAGTATAAGAACATCAAACAACACAAACTCAAACAATTATTTTACATAAGTACAATAAACAAACAAGACCTACACATCTCTATCCTTCTACCAAAACTACCAATCCATGCCTATCTTTGACAACACTATTTTTGTCTTGAGTTTTATATTAAAATGAATAATATAATATCATCAAAATCTGGACATTACTCTAAGATATGCACTGCAATGAGATGTTGTTGAGGGCAGATGATCCTTGGATTGCGGAGATCATATGGCATCAATATTTCATGATTCAGTCCAGCGATGAACTTTAAATTTCAAATTTTAAAAATCCGTAAAAAGCCAAAGTTTTGTTACTATAAATATTTTAGACATAACTTAAGTATTGATTGTGTTCAATGTAATACGCGCCGCGTGACAGAATAGCATAAACATTTGCAGATCTGGAAAATATTATTAAAGTATGTTCGTTATAATACGCACCGCGCGTTCAATATAATAAGCGTTGCGCGAAAGACTAGCATAAATATTTACAATCTACATAGAGATACATAGAGATAATCTTAAAATTCATTAATTTAATTACAGCACCTGGCAATCGATGTAAATTCTAATACATCATTTTTATCGTCGCCACGAGACTGCCTGCAAAATTTCCGCTTGATATGATACCGGGAAGAAGGTTAAAAATCGATCAATTTTTCTGCGAGCAAACAACCCGATGCCGCGAGTTAAATATAAAGGATTTAAAAATGTGTATGTTTTAATATAACAGCAAAATACAGCTGATAATTGTTTGGTAAATTAAAGTTGCAAACAAATGTTAATCAGGGATATGAGAAATGGCCACAAACTATCATTGTTAATGGTTGTTTTAATTGTGTTTTTATTTTGTTTTATTTTTGTTGAATGTTTTGTTTCGTGTTGAAAACCCCGTATGTTAGAAGGGTTTCTATAAGTAGATATTCGTCATTAACTTAAATGATTAAAAATCCATGACTCACGGGTTGGTAATGAATTTTTTAACACGTAACACTTTTCATAAAGTATGCCAAAAGATTCAAATACATAATATAGAATAGGACTGCGATAAAACTCTTAAATTAAATACAAAATACACAAACAAATTGTGTCATGAAAATTATAAATTAGAGCTTGATTATTACACTAACACGACAGTAAACGTTTCGCTAACGCCTTCATCAGTACAATAAACACAAATTACGTACTTACATAAGTAATAAAATTATATTTAAATTCTTGAGACATACTAAATCATAAATTAGTTATGTAAAATAAAAAGAAAGAAAAAAAAACTAACAAAGAGACAGGTTATAGGAAAAAGGAGGAAGTATCAAAAGTTATAGCGAAAACATCAACGGGAAAAATATTCTTTGTTTAGGTAAAAATTATAAATTGCTACTTTATTTGCTGAAACTAATAGTAATACAAATGTCTAACTTCTATGTTCCTTTTAATGTGGATGGCCGCGCAGACATCTGACCAACGCCGGGCAGAAATTTACATTTACCACACAACTAATTTTGATAACATCTGTGTTTCTGGGATGTAAAATTGTGCACAAAATAATTGACGCTGTTCAACCGTGCACAGGGACCATCGAACCTTAGAGGGAACTTTGGTTACGACCACACTCGCAATGAACACTTTTCTTTGTGATTTAACTTTTAAACATGTATAATTTGTTACTTGAATTCAACTATTTCGCCATGGTCTAGAATTATTTAATTATAATAATATGATTAATTTATGATATTCTTCTTGGTGCAGTTCCCATTTCAAGCAGGTTGTTTACCAACAGCAGAATTCCTAAACACGGAATAAACGGCCTCAGTTGATGTGACATCTTCATTGCTGAAAGCAGAAAGTAGAATCTGCTGTTGACACATCCAGCGACTTTGATTGTTTTTAATTCAGATTGCAGTGTATATGTACCGTGATGCAAACTGTTCATGACACCTTTCATTGTGTCGCTTTAAATTGATGGCTTTGTTAACTTTGTGATTTGCTAGCGGTGTTTGGCAGATGAGGCAAATTTGCTTACCATCTTTCTTTACATTCTAGTAGAAAACTTCTATTTTCCTTACATATTTTTGTTTCCTGAAAATTGTCGCAATAATGGATTTAGACTTAATAATAATAAGTTACTAAAAATTATTTAGTAGGACTAACATATAAAATCACTGTTCTGTTAGTAACAGAACAGCGATTTTCAATACTTCGAATGGTGATTTTTACCGGAACCGTAACGAGAAATTTAACAGATCACATTACATACCAATCAGAAACGAATAATTCCCTTTAACTTTTAAAAACTAAAAATTTGTGTATCATGTATTTCAAACAATGTTTTTTTTTATTCATTAAGTTTTCGCGAACAGCAATGTAAACACAGAAGAGCCTCATGCGGCTCGCGAGCCACGGTTTGACCTATTTCTGGTTGTGACTTGTCAGGTAAATAACCCTGGATTAAAAACTGTCTTAATTGAAATAAATGATGTTTCTAAAAATTAAATAGTTAAGCATGTGAGCATCGGTGGTCTAGTGGTAGAATACTCGCCTGCCACGCAGGTGACCCGGGTTCGATTCCCGGTCGATGCAACTTTTTTTAATGAAAATAATAAATTATTCGCTGTAGCTCATGTCCAAATAGATTAATAGTAAGTTTTCATGTTAATCAGTTTAAAGAGACGACAGAGAAATGGTCAATTAGGTATTTAAAATTAAAATAGTAATAAGAAATTTTTTACTATCACCATCACTATTTTTGTTACCACTACAATTTTTAATCTGTTATTTTTTTAATTATTATTATTATTTTGCGAGTGAGTGGGGACAGGTCTAACAACAATGGCCCTTAAAATTTGTTACCAAAATTCCAAAAATAGTAACTAAAGAGGTTTCGGTCCTGGGGGATAATAGAATCCCAGGTGGGGAATGCACGATGCCAAGTAGTGAAATCCAGAATTTGGAAGCTATTAGGCTGACGATCTCTACCAGGATCACCACCGTCATTGGAGCATGGAATAAGAGATCTTCCAGTGGCAATGTCGATGGATTGGCCATATTCTGCGGACACTTTCTTCCAAGAGCCTGACCAATATATACTTGGATGCAGACAACAAGAAACATGGCCAATACCTGGGGTATGCTGGAGAGACTGGTCTAGAATTGACATGACTGGAGAGATTAGCAAAGGATAGAGATGCCTTGAGGACTCTTGTAGGCGGCGTCCTTTGGAAGGAATGTAGACGTCCACGATGATACTGCTGACGAAGAAGAAGTGGAGCAGAGGGTATCAATTGGCAGAGCGTTGGACTATCTAATCAAGTTAAAAGGAATAAATTAAAACACTTTGTATTTTTCAGTCAT
>CALYLW010002708.1:0-15583 GCA_944989445.1 Ampullaceana balthica | reverse complement strand
TTGTTGGGGTGGGTTCTGAGTTGGTCGTTTGGGAGTGTTTGGGGGGGCGTTGCCCTTGTGCGAGTGTGGACTGTGCTTCTGAGGGGGGGTTAATTGAGAGGGGAGCTGGTGGATGGGTAGGTTAAGTGGGTGTGTCTTGGGGGGCCTGTGTCAGTGTGGGCAGTTGAAGAGGTCGATGGTGGATGTGGGTTGTGTGGGGTGGTGGTGGTGGTGGGGGTGGGGGTGGGTGGGTTTGGTGTGGGGGTGGTGGGTTGTTTGGGGGTGTGTGTGGGGGGGGGTGGGGGGGTTGGTGGTGGTTGGTGGGGGGTTTGGGGTTGGTTGGGGTTTGGGGTGGGTGGGGGGGTTTGTGGGGGGTTGGGGGTGGGTGGTGGGGGTGTGGGGTGTGTTTGGGGGGGGGGGTGGGTGGTGGTGGTGGGTGTGGTTTTTGGGTGGGGGTGTTGTGTGGGGTGGTGGTGGGTTGGGGGTTTGGGGGGTTGGGTGGGGGGTGGGGTGGTTGTTGGGTGGGGTGTGGGGGTGTTTGGGTTGTGGGGTGGTGGGTGTGTGGGGGGTGGGTGTGGGTTTGGTGTGGTGTGGGGTGGGTGGTTTGGGGGTGGGTTGGTGGGTGTGGGGTGTGTTGGGGGTTGTTGGGGTGGGGGTGTTGGTGGTTGGGTTGGTGTGGGTTGTTGGTGGGGGTGGGTGGGGGGTGGTGGTGGGGGTGGGGGGGTGTGGGGGGGGTGTGGGGTGGGGGGTGGGTGGGGGTGTGGGGGGGGTGGGTGGTGGGTGGGGGTGGGGGGGTGGTGGGGGTGGGGGGGGGGTGTGGGGTGGGGGTGGGGGGGGGTGGGGGGTGTGGTGGGGGGGGTGGTGGGGGTGGGGGTGGGGGGGGTGGGTGGTTGGGGGGGTGGTGGGGGGGTGGGGGTGGTGGGGGGGGGTGGGTGGGGTGTTGGTGGGGGTGGGGGGGGTGGGGGTGGTGGTGGGGGGTGGGGGGGGGTGGGGTGGGGGTGGGGGGGGTGGGTGGGGGGGGTGTGGGGGGGTGGTGGTGGGGGTGGGGGTGGTGGTTGGGGGGTGTGGGGGGGGGGTGTGGGGGGTGGGGTGGGGGGGGGGTGGGGGGTGGGTGGGGGTGGGGGTGGGGGTGGGGGGGTGTGGGTGGGTGTGGGGGGGGGTGGGTGGGGGGTGGGGGTGGGGGGTTGGGTGGGGTGGGGGTGGGGTGGGGGGGGGTGGGGGGGGGTGGGGGGTGTGGGGGGGGTGGGGTGGGGGGGTGGGGTGGGGGGGTTGGGGTGGGGTGGGTGTGGGGGGGGGGTGGGGGGTGGTGGGTGGGGGGTGGGTGGGGGGTGGTGTGGGGGTGGGGGGTGGGGTGGGGGTGGGGGTGGGTGGGGGGGGGTGTGGGTGGGGGGGGTGGGGGTGGGTGGGGGTGGTGGGGGGGGGGTGGGGTGTGGGGGGTGGTGGGGGGGTGGGGTGGGGGGTGGTTGGGTGGGGGGGGTGGTGGGGGGGTGGGGGGGGGGTGTGGTGGGGGGTGGGGGTGGTGGGGGGGGGGTGGTGTGGGGTGGGGGTGGGGTGGGTGGGGGGGGGGTGTGGGGGGTTGGGGGGGGGGTGTGGTGGGGGGGGTGGGGGGTGGTGGTGGGGTTGGGGTGGGTTGGGGGGTGGAGGGTTGTGTTGGTGTGTGGGTGGGGGGGTTGTGTGTTTTGGGTGGGTGGGTGTTGTGTTTGGGGTTTTTGTGTGGTGTGTTGTTTGGTGTTGTTTGTGGTTTTGGTGGTGTGTTGTGGGGTGTTGGTGGGTTGGTGTGTGTGGGGTGTGTTTGTTGTTGGTTTTGGTGTGTTTTGGTTTTGGGTTGTTTTTTGTGGTTTGTGGGGTTGGGTTTTGTTGTTTGGTTGTTTTGGTGTGTTTGTTGTTTTTTTGTTGTTTGTTGTTTTGGGTGTGTTGGTTTTTGTTTGTTGGGTTGGTGTTGTTTGTGTTTTTTGTGTTTGGGTGTTGGTTTTGTTGTTGGTTTTGTTGTGTTGTTTGGTTTTTTTGGGTGTGTTTTGTGTTTGTTTGGTGTTGTGTTTTGTTTTTGTTGTTTTTGTGGGTTGTTGTTGTTTTTTTGTTTTTTTGTTGTGTTTTTTGGTTTGTTGTTTGTTTGTGTTTGTTTTGTTTTTGTTTGTTGTTTGTGTTTTGGTTTTGTGTTTTTTTTTGTTGTTTTGTTTTTTTTTGTTTTTTTTTGTTGTTGTTTTTTGTTTTTTTTTGGTTTGTTTTTTTTTGTTTGTTTTTGGTTTTTTTGTTTTTTGTTTTGTTTTTGTTTGTTTTGTTTTTTTGTTTTTTTTTGTTTTTGTTGTTTTTTTTTGTTTTGTTTTTTTTTGTTTTTTTGTTTTTTGTTTTGTTTTGTTTGTTTTTTGTTTGTTGTTTTGTGTGTGTTTTGTTTTTTTTTGTTTGTTTTGTTGTTTTTTTTTGTTTTTTGTTTTTGTTTTTTTGGTTTTTGTTTTTGTTTTTTTTGTTTGTTTTTTTTGTTTTTGTTTTGTGTTTTTTGTTTTTTGTGTGGTTTTGTTTTTTGTTGTTTTGTTTTTTTTTGTTTTTTTTTGTTTTGGTTTGTTTGTTTTTTTGTTGTTTTTTTTTGTGTTTTGTTTTTTTTTGTTTTTTTTTGTTTTTTTGTTTTGTGTTTTTTGTTTTTTGTTTTTTGTTTGTTTTTTTTTGTTTTTGTTTTTTTGTTTTTTGTTTTTTTTGTTTTGTTTTTTTTGTTTTTGGGTTTTTGTTTTTGTTTTTTTTTGTGTTTTGTTGTGTTTTTTTGTGTTTTGTTTTTGTTGTTGGTTTTTTTGTTGTTTTTTTTTGTTTTGTTTTGTGTTTTGTTTTTGTTTTTTGTTTGTTTTTTTTTGTTGTTTTTTTTTGTTTTTGTTTTGTTTGTTTTTTTTTGTTTGTTTTTTTTTGTGGTTTTTGTTTTTTTTGTTTTGTTTTGTGGTTTGTTTTTTTGTTTTTTTTTGTTTTTGTTTTTTTTTGTTTTTTTTTGTTTTGTTTTTTGTGTTTTTGTTTTTTTGGTGTTTGGTTGTTTTTTTGTTGTGTTTGTTTGTTGTTGTTTTTTGTTTTGTTTTTTTGGTTTGTTTTGTTTTTGTTTTTTTTTGTTTTGTTTGTGTGGGTGTTTTGTTTTTGTTTTTTTGTTTTGTTTTGGGTTGTTTGTTTTTTGGTTTGTGTTTTTTGTTTTTTTGTTTTTTGTTTTTTGTTTTGTTTGTGTTTTGGTTTTTTGTTTTTTTGTTTGTTTTTGTTTTTTTGTTTTTTTTTGTTGTGTTTTGTGTGTGGTTTTGGTTTTGTTTTTTGTGTTTTGGTTGTGTTGTTTTTGTTTGTTTTTTTGTTTTTTTTTGTTTTGTTTTGTTTGTGTGTTTTTTTGTTTGGGTTTTTTTGTGTTGTTTTGTTTTTTTTTGTTTTTTTGTTTTGTGTTTTGGTTTTTTGGGGTGTTTTGGGTTGTTGTTTTTTGGTGTTTTTTGTGTTTTTGTTTTTTGTTGGTTGTTTTTTGTTTGTTTTGTGGGTTTGTTGTGGGTTTTTTTGTGTTGGGTGGTTTGTTTTTTGTGTGGGTTTTGTTTGGTGTTTTGTTTGTGTTTGTGTTTTGTTGGGGTTGTTTTGTGGTGTTTTGTTGGTTTTTGTGTTTGTGTTTGGTGGGTTGTTTTGTGTTTTTTGTGGGTTTTGTTTGTTTGGTTTGTTTGTTTGTGTTTGTTGTGGTTTTGGTTGTTTTGTTTTTGGTTTTGGGTTGTTTGGTTTGTTTGTTTTGTTTTTTTTTGTGTGTTGTTTTTTGTTTGTTTGGGGGGTTTTGGTTGGTTTGTTTTTGTTTTTGTGTTTTGTTTGTGTTTTTTTGTTTTGTGTTTGTTTGTGGGGTGTGGGTGTTGGGGGGGTGGGTGTGGGGTGGGGGTGTGGGGGGTGGGGTGGTGGGTGGGGTGGGGGGTGGGTGTGGGGGGGGGGTGGTGGGGGGTGTGGGGTTGTGGGTGGTGGGGGTGTGGGTGTGGGTGGGGGGTGTGGGTTTGTGGTGGGGGTGTGGGTGGTGTGGGGGGGGTGGGGTGGTGGGTGGGGGGTGGGGTGGGTTTGGGTGGTGGGGGTGGGTTGGTGGGTGGGTGTGTGGGGTGGGGGGTGGTGGGGGTGGGTGGGGGGGTGGGTGGTGGGTGGGGGGGTGTGGGTGGTGGGGTTGGTGGGGTGTGGGGGGGGGGTGTGGGGGGTGGGGGGGGTGGTGTGGGGGTGGGTGGGGGGTGGGTGGTGGGGTGGTGGGGGGTTGGGGGTGGGGTGGGGGTGGGTGTGGGGGGGGGGTGGTGTGGGGGGGGTGGTGGGGGGGGTGGGTTGGGTGGTGGGGGTGGGGGTGGGTGTGGGGTGGGGGGGGGTGGGGGGGTGTGGGGGGTGGGGGTGGGGGGGGGTGGGGGTGGGGGTGGGGGGGGGTGGTGGGGGGGGGGTGGGTGGGGGGGTGGGGGGGGGTGTGGGGGGGGGGTGGGGTGGTGTGGGGGGTGGGGTGGGTGGGGGGTGGGGGGGGTGTGGGGGTGGGGGTGGGGGGGGTGGGGTGGGGGTGGGGGGGTGGGGGGGGGGTGGGGGGGGTGGGGGTGGGGGGGGTGGGGGGGGTGGGGGGTGGGGTGTGGTGGGGGGTGGGGGGGGGTGTGGGGGGGTGGGGGGGGTGGTGGGGGGGGGGTGGGGGTGGGTGGGGGGTGGGGGGGGGTGTGGGGGGTGGTGGGGGGGGGGTGGGGGGGTGGGGTGTGGGGGTGGTGGGGGGGTGGGGGGGGGTGGGGTGGTGGTGGGGGTGGGTGGGGGGTGGGGGTGGTGGGGGGGGGGTGGGTGTGGGTGGGGGTGGGGGGGTGGGGTGGGGGGTGGGGGGGGTGTGGTGGGGTGGGGGTGGGGGGGGTGGGTGGGGGGGGGGTGGGGGGGGTGGGGGGGGTGTGGGGTGGGGGGGGTGGGGGGGGTGTGGGTGGGGGGGGTGGGGTGGGTGGGGTGGGGGGGGGGTGTGGGGGGGTGGGGTGGGTGGTGGGGGGGGTGGGGGGGTGGGGGGTGGTGGGGGGGGTGGGGGGGGGGTGTGGGGGGGGGGTGGGGGTGGGGTGTGGGGGGGGTGTGGGGTGGGGGGGGGGTGGGTGGGGGGGTGGGGGGGGGGTGGGTGGGGTGGGGGGGTGGGGGGGTGGGGTGGGGGTGGGGTGGTGGGGGGTGGGTGGGGGGGGTGGGGGGTGGGGGGGTGGGGGGGGGTTGGGGGGTGGTGGGGGGGTGGGGGGGGTGGGGTGGGGGGGGGGTGGGTGGGGGGGGTGGTGGGGGGTGGTGGGGTGGTGTGGGGGGGGTGGTGGGTGGGGGTGGGGTGGGGGGGGTGTGGGTGGGGGGGTGGTGGTGGGGGGGTGGGGTGGGGGGGTGGGGGTGGTGGGGGTGGGGGTGGGGGGGTGGGGGTGGGGGGGGGGTGTGGGGTGGGGGTGGGGGGGGGGTGGGGGGGGGGTGGGGGGGTGGGGGGGGGTGGGGGGGGGTGGGTGGGGGGGGTGGTGGGGGGGTGGGGGGGTGGGGGTGGGGGGGGTGGGGGGTGGGGTGGGTGGGGGGGGGGTGGGGTGGTGGGGGGGGGTGTGGGGGGGGTGGGGGGTGGGGGGGTGGTGGGGGGGTGGGTGGGGGGGGGTGGGGGGGGGTGTGGGGGGGTGGGGGGGGGGTGGGGGGGTGGTGGGGGGGGGGTGGGGTGGTGGGGGGGGTGGGTGGGGGGGGGGTGTGGGGGGTGGGGGGGGGTGGGGGTGTGGGGTGTGGGGGGTGGGGGGGGTGGGGGGGGTGGTGGGGGGTGGGTGGGGGTGGTGTGGGGGTGGGTGTGTGGGGGGGTGGGTGTGGGGGTGGGGTGGGTGGGGGGGTGTGGGGGGGTGGGTTGTTGGGGTGGGGGGGGTGGGGGGGTGGGGGTGTGGGGGGTGGGTTGTGGTGGGGGGGGTGGTGGGGGGGGGTGTGGGTGGGTGGGGGGGGGGTGTGTGGGGGGGTGGGTGGTGGTGTGTGGTGGGGGGTTGGGGGGGGTGTGGTGGGGTTGTGGGGGTGGGTGGGTTGTGGGTGGTGGGGGTTGGTGTGGGTGGGGGTGGGTGGGTGTGGTGGGGGGGTTGGGTGGTGGGGGGGGTGTGGGGGGTGGTGGGGGTGGGGTTGGGGGGGGTGGGGGTGGTGTGGGGGGTGTGGGGGTGTGTGGTGGTGTTGGGTGGGGGGTGTGGGGGTGGGGGTGGGTGTGGGTGGGTGGGGGTTGGGGGGGTGGTGGGGTTGGGTGGTTGGGTGGGGTGTGGGGTGTGGGGGGGGGTGGGGGGTTGGTGGGTGGTGGGGGGGGGTGTGGGGGGTGTTGGGTGGGGGGGTGGGGTGGGGTGTGGTGGTGGGGGGTTGGGGGTTGGGTGGGGGGGGTGGGTGGTGTTGTGGGGTTGGGGGTGGTGGGGTGGTGGGGGTTGGTTGGGGGGGGTGGGGTGGGTGTTGGTGTGGGGGGGGTGGGTGGGGGTGTGGGGGGGGTGGGGGGTGTGGGGTGGTGGGGGTGGGGGTGGGTGGGGGTGTTGGGGTGGGGGGGGGGTGTGGTGGGGGGTGGGGGGGGGGTGGTGGGGTGGGGGGTGGTGGGGTGGTTGGGTGGGGTGGGGGGTGGTGGGGGGGTGTGGGGGTGGGGGGGGGGTGGGGGGGGTGGGGTTGTGGTGGGTGGGGTGGGGGGTGGGGGGGGTGGGGGGGGGTGGGGGTTTGTGGGGGTGTGGGTGGTGGTGTGGGTTGGGTTTTGGGGTGTGGGGGGTGTGGGTGGGGGGGGTGGGGGGGGGGGGTGGGTGGGGGGTTGGGGTGGGGTGTTTGGTTTTTTGGGGGGTGTGGGTGGGTGGTGGTGGTGGGGGGGGGGGGGTGGGGGTGGTGGGGTGGTGTGTGTGGTGGTGGGTGGTGTGGGGTGGGGGGGGTGGGGGGGTGGTTGTGGGTGGGTTTGGGTTGGGGGTGGGTTTGGGGGGGGGGGGGTGTTGTGGTTTTTGGGTTTTTTTTTTTTTGTTACAAAAATAAACGGACAAACGTTTGTATGAAAAATAGGGTGGTGTGTTGTTTGTTTTTAGTTGGCAAAAAAAAAAGTGGTGGGGTGTGGGTGGGGGTGGGGTGGGGTGGTGTTTTTTTTTCCCCAATGTTTGAATATGTAAGCGAAGTGTTAGAACCATGGTAGCAATGTTCTCTTTAAGCAGCGGGGCTGCACAGATATTTGACCGACGCCACGCAGGAGTTTAGAATCCCCGCGCAGCAAATTTTGTAAAATATTGCACAAAAAATGGACGTTGTGCATCTTTGCACACGAGTTTTTCTAACTTTGCACACGGACCAACGAAGCTTAGACTTAGAAGGAACATTGTATGGTAGGCAAACGATTTCTCTCAATGGACACAATAACCTTTATCAACATTAGAACATTCACGCGTCAATAGTTTAAAACCAAAATATTAGTTTATATTTATCGCCCGAAATATTTTACTTTTTGACTTCCTGTACATTTATAAGTGGTGGGTCAATTAATCGTTATAAAAAATTGAATCGTTAAATTTTTATCGATTAATCAACAAATTAATCGTTAATTTCCTCAGCCGTAAACTAAAATCTTCTCTTTAATTCCACAGACAATAAATAATTACATTATTGGTTGTGGACTGTTGGCTATTTTAAGGGTTAACATTGATATATTTTGAACGATTTATTGTGATCATCTATTAATATTCAAATATTTCACTTAAATTTATAGCAATGTTCTCTCTCTCCCTCTCTCCCCCCCTCTCTCTCTTTCCCGCCATTTTCTTGTTGCGACAGAATGAATCTCATTAAAAATATCTTGGAATATTTTTATCGAAAAGGGAATAATAATTTATGTTTAAAAAAAGACATAAAAATTAAATCTTCATTAAAATAATAGTAATGGCTCAGTTCACTAATTGCTTTTATCAATTATTTCATTCACTGCTCGTGATCACGTGGTCATCACTTTGAAAAGAGATTCTACGTCACACGCTTCACTTTTCTCAAGATTAATTTATTGCTGTGACGTCTTATAAATTTTTTTTAAAAACAAATAATTATTATTATTGCAAGTTAAAAAACAACAACTCGACGCCTAAATTTGAAATATATCTAAATTAATCAAGCTGTTCTTCGTCGACACATTTGATGCTAGGCCTATCAGTTCATAACATAAGGCCATTTATCAACAATGAAATTTTAGCACCTTAACAGAATTCGCTAGATTCATCAAATTTCGAAATCAGTTAATGACGTCATCATTTCACATTATTTTTTTATAGCCGTCCTCTGTGTTCCTAATTGGAGCTCCAGGGATTGAAATTTGTGAAACGCCACCTCCCCCCCTTTTCCCCCCATTCCCCAAGCAGACTTTCTTTTTAAAGTATAAATTTTCTGAACTTTTAGCCAGAAAACCAAACAGATGGCATGTCCCTTCTTGTTGGATTACCTCCCCTGAGACGTTGTCACTTCCGCCAGTCTTCCCCGCATCTCAGTCAATAAGTTCAGTTCCACGGTTGGTGCCTTAATCCTGAATATTTCATGATCTCTCAGGCGCCTCGGATGAACAGCGCCCAGCACATGGTGCTAATGAATATTTGATCAGACCTCTCGTGGGGGCAGCTCTCAAAGTGGGGGGGGGGCGGGGACAAGAGAGGCCTCCTGCCCGCTGAGAGTTCCCTAACAAATTTCAGCATCCAATAAAATGTGACGGCGGTCCGTTTCAATTACATCCGGGGCTTTGAAAGTCTTGCATCCCACCTTCCCATTTGTCTTTGCTGGATAAAGACGGATTTCCTTCTAAACGCTATTAATAGGGATGTATCATTTTTTTAAACGTAAATAGTTATGATCAATGTTCACTTTAACCTGCGCTGCGCACCGCAGCCGCGCAGACATCTGACCGACGCAGCGCAGCATTTAAGACTTACAGCGCAGCAAATTTGGTGAAATATTGCTCAAAAATGAATGTTGTGCAACTTTGCACACGAGTTGTTTTTTTTCTTCTTTTTTTTTACTTTGCACACAGACCAACAAAACCTTAGAGGAACATTGGTTATGAATGATGGTATAGAGGGAACATTGATTATGATTGATCGTATAGAGTATAGAGGGAACATTGGTTATGACTGATGGTTTGGAGATGGTTTTCAAATTCTTGTCATTATCAGTGACCGTGGCTTTTTGTTTTAGTTAAACGGGCGATTTAACAGTTTAAGAGTGCTACTTAAACGTGGTATTACGCACGAAAGTAGGTTCGTGACATTGAGGATTGTTGACTCTTGCCATGTGACGTAATACAGCGTATTCTTTTAGCCTTCGAAGACTTCTTTTCTTTATCAAAGCAGTCTTCTTTTTTGGATAAGGGCTCATGTGGTAAGCTTCATTTGAGAGCCATCAAAATTTTATAAAATTTGTGTAGCTGTTTATATACCTTATAAATCTTATCAGCCTTTTTTTGTTAGGAAATGTCATTCATGAAAATAAATAAAATGCTCAAAATTTAAAATCAATGGGGAAAAAAGGTAACAGCCGAAAAATGAGGGTAAAAAAGAAAAGGTTGACAAGAAAAATTATTACAAAACTGTTACAGCTTATCTTAGGTGGGGCAACAGAAAACACCAGCTGATGGAAGTGAACGCTCGTTGTGTAAGGACATTGGAAACAAGGAAGTGGAGACAACAGTAGGGATGTGAACTGAAAGGTGATTGGCTGTACACCGTAGTGTTTCACATGCTTGAAAAATGTCATCACCAAACTTCCTGTATTTTAATACTTTAACTCTTGCATATATACATAGAAGAATTGGCTTATTTATATAGGTATTTATAAGTGTGGTGTCTTCAGAGGGAGTGCTTATTTGTTCGAATCCGACTTAGTGGAGGCATAAAGAAGACCTCACAGAGAGATTCCGTGATGTCGCGATAAGATGAACTCCAGTGTGTTTGTTGTGTGTTGTGTGTTGTGTGTTCGATACACTGAGGAACAAAAAATCAAAATAGTTCTCGGAAATACTTCCGACGAATAAAAAAGATGGCATAGACTTTGAAATCAGTGAAACGTTCTCTCAATGATCCATTTTTATAATTTAAATTTAAAAAAAAATGATATGTTAATATCTTAAGAATAGCTTTTTGAATTTTCGATCTCAACCCAAATCTGAATGCTTCGTATGTCGCCGTTTATTTCCGAAATGTTTCTTATTTGTTTGATTGGGCATTTATGCATGTTAAAATAAGCTCAGATCTGCCCAACAAAACGAACGGCCCGATCTTCATGAAAATACTGACTGTAACAAACAACTCTGAAATCACCGACATCCAAGAGACCGTGAACAATAAAGAAATTTCTGCAGTCTTGCTTGGATGACACAGAGAAGATGAAGATCTGTTTTAGGCTATTGTTTGTCGTCCCCCCCCCTTCCCTTTCTCAGTGTAAACAGCTTGAACTACTTTTATAACAGAAATCATCAATAAAAACAGTTTTGAAAAAGGATAATAGCAAAAATCTTTAGGATCGCTGTCACTGGGTGACTGAGTTTGATCGGCATTAGGTAGTGACGATGTCTTCAAGATGTTCACGGTACCACGGAGAAGTGGCTGATGTTAAACGTGAAGTTAGTTCAAAGAGTCTTCACTTGAGTTTTATCCCCGAACGTGTATGTTCAGCAGTTATGGTTATTGACACAAGCTTCGTTTTTCATTATCATGTGGGGGCATCACCAGATGAAAGAGAATTAGTGTGTGTGCCACGATGTAGCACAAGCGCATGAAATTTTAAGAAACCGATTTTTATGTTTTTAAGTTGAATTGTAATAATTAAGGCGTTTCATGAAGTAGAATTTTTTAAAAATTACTTTTAAAGTACAATATAATTCGTGAATGGTTCTCAAACTTAAAAAATATCCTACAGAATTTAGAACAGGTGCAAATAAATTTATTTTTGCCTAAAATTTCCCAGCAAAGCTATAGCGAAATGGTAAAATCGAGGATTCACCTTCTTTCTCTAGTAAATAAAAAATGAAATTTTTTTGGGGGAAAATGCTTTTTAACTTAATCGTGAACTCTGTAGCGATTATCAGTTGTTTGACCTGAGAGTGTACCCAAGAGAAGGTAATAACAAATTTAGACAAACCCAAAATAATAACATTTACAAGCGTCATTTAAAAAAATGGAGATTTTGTTTTATAATACAATTCGTGTGATTGTTCACTGTGTGTTCCAAAGTCATCCATTAAAAACTAATTATCATATACGAGGAATGAATTTTACTGTGAAATAAAATGTCGGATACATGTATATAAACCTTGTTCGTTACTTAATTTTGTACTGTAAATATAATGTAAAAATTGCATTCGTATATTCCCGTATGAAAATTAGTGCCTGGCTATTTTCCCCATGAGCATGATGACAACTTTATTTTTCATTTATTTAATATCAACTTTGAAATAAAATAAAGTAAGTTGCATCTTCCCTAATGATTCAATAAACCTTTTTAACCTTTCAAGATGAGAATGGATTTGATTAGAGTGTGATTAGACGTTAACAAGTAACTGCTCGGTCGTAGCTAAAAACAATCTTCAATCCAGGTTCTAGATGCTTACATATGCACATCCAAAAGTAACTCCCCGGAGAATCTCTAACTTAAAGAACAACCCAGTTTGCGTGGTGCGGCGGGAAGAAGAGCTGGCGGGAATATGTGTGTTGTGTCTGTTCCGTGACGTCGTGGACAGTGAAGTCAGATGGATTGGCCGCATCGTGTATCCATGGATATATCAGTGGGGATGGGTATGATCTCCCAGCTGTCAGTATAGTATCTTACAACCTCATTAATGATGAAAGCGTCTTATGGCATAGTTTCTTTTGGGTCAGGTTTTGTACATTTTAAAGATGCGGATTGTTATTTTTAACTGCGCTATTTTGAAAACAAACCTCCGAATGGGTTACGCTAAATGTAAAAATGAGTAACCTGCCCGTGGCCCCGAGTTTGGTTTATCGTGTTTCTCTATGCTCGATCATTCTTGGTGATTTTTTGGCTCATTTGAAAAAACTCAATATGATTTTAAAAGTTCTTTAATATACTGTTAAGAATCTATTTCCTCTCAGTTTATTTTAGTTATAGCAACATCCTGTCCGTGACAAAGTTGTGCTCTTTCCTCTCAGAAAAATAAATTGTATATATATTTTCCTCAGTGAACGTATAGCTAAAAAAAAATTTAAAAAAAATTAATTACTGAGTGCCATCATGTGACATAATTTTCTTTTGAGCCGTAGATATTTCAGGGGCTTGTGAAAATATTGAAAATATTACATCATGCGCGCGCGCACGCGCACACACACACACACACACACACACACACACACACACACACACACACACACACACACACACACACACACACAAAGAAACAAAAACAGAACAACAACAACTAAAAACAAACAAACAAATTGACGGTGGATGGAGCCTAAGAAATATTAAAATTCCCGTATTTAGTCACATAACTTGCAGTGTTCCACGAAATGGCTCTGGTTACACACAATTTGATCATTCTCCACATATATTAACTTACATTCGTTCTATTGCTACCTCTAAACCTAGTGTATTGCTAAATTTATTCACTCTCCGGCCGACTCGGTGACAGCTCATTTTGTGAAAGGCACATTAGGGTTAGAGGACCCAATTTTAGCTCACTGCTGACGTGCTCGTGGTGTTGTACTCATTAACGCCGAACTCTACTCAAGTCATTGGCTTGCGTCCTTAAAGTACCACAAAAAGAAGACTTTCCATTTAAGTACAAGCTAAAACCATAAGCACCAAAACAACAACTACAACCAATTTAAAAATATTAAAAAAAACCACCTCCTAATATGTTGTGACCAGGTGTCAAACTCTGTGCCCACGATAGCCGAGCGGCTTGCGTACCGAGGGCTACGTACGGGTTCGAGTCTCTGTTATTGTCACCTGATAATGGTTGTGGTAAATTAAAGGCGGCTGGGCATTGAGCAATGACGTGCATAAGGAAATCATGAAACGCTGCTTCGCCTGTCAAATAGACGTAAGACCTAAGGGAACTTAACTCATATATTTGACCAAACTTTAAAATTAATGCAGCCCGCACATTTTCTCATTTCACATATTAATATTTTATTTACATTTATATATACGACATCAAGACGTCATACTTTGTGAACAAATCTTGTTTTATTAAAACGTTTTTAAATCCTTTATATTAACTCGTGGTGTCTGCGGCCGACCGACCGACCTTGCTTGCTTGCTTGTCGCCAAAACTTTTGATCTATTTTTAACCCACTTGCTCGCAAGATAGCGAGCTGAAATTTTGCAGGCAGTTTCGTACCGATGATAAAAACAATGTATCAAAATTTCAGATCGATCGCATGTACCGTAATTAAATTATTGATTTTTTAGATTATTTTATTTATTCCTATGTATCATGCTATTTTTTGAGATAGAGCGTCGCGGTGCGTATTATATTGAACAACCTTTCTGTCGCGCAATAAGGTGCGTATTTTACTGACAACACTTTTTATAAACCTATTCCTGATCGGTGCGCATTATATTAAACACGTTTTACGACACAACTGCAATTTTGTATTTTTGGATGGTCTTGCGCTGCGTGTTATAATGAACATTCTTTTAGTTACGTCTCATACTTAAAGGATTTATAGTCAAAAACTTGGTTTTTTACGGGTTGTTTTTATTATTAACTAGTTTTCGTGTCTGTCCGCAACTTTTCAAATTTGCCAACGTAAAATTGATCCACTTCTGATGGTTCTAGAGAGCTAACAATTTTACCACAGATAGATCTTGGATGACAATGCATTGTATCAAAATTTCAGATCGATCGAATGTACCGTAATTAAATTATTGCATTATTTAGTTTATATAGCAACTGTATCCGATTGCCATTGTTGACAGCACGTGCCAGTTCACTCCAGTCATCGATGACCACTCCCCGTGTTTACATCAGGGAAAGTTAAGTCACTTTCAGTCAGTAAACAAGCGATGAGGTTAAAGAAATAAAATTTTCGATAAACTTTATGATTTTTCACTTAAACTAAAAAGAATAAAATAAATAGAGGTAAAAAAAAAGATTTTTTAAAAACAACGTTTTTGTAAGTGGACTAAAAAGAAAAAAAAATAAATTAAAAGTTATAAGTTCAAGTACTTTGATTTAATATGACTTAAAACGTTGGGCGGGTGTTTGGTATAAAAATTAAAGATTTATAATTGAGAAGGCAAAATGACGATATATAAGTGAGAGAATGGGTGAACTGCATATGTAAAACCTCATAAGCGCCCGCCCCACGTTTTTAGTCATATTAAATGAAAGTACTTGAACTTATAACTTTTAAATTATTTTTTTCTTTTTAGTCCACTTATAAAAACGCTGCTTTAAAAAAAATCTCTTTTTTTACCTCTATGTATTAACGTGTTTGTTTCTAAAATATCCTTAACCGAGTGTCGCTGACTAGACGAAAAACAAATCAAGTCAAACAACGTGTCCTCGCTACTGAGATCGCTGACCCGCTTGTCCAGAGTCTGTTTAGAAACAAAACCTTCGAACTAAGCCGAACGGAAGAGTGCATTTCAGACCTGTCATTTGTGATCGATTTGTGACAAACTAAATATTTCCATACATATTCAGTAGCTCTTGAGAATACAGCAGTTACTTACACTACACAGATCGCTATTTCCATACCTCCAGGTTGTTCAAAGAGATCGTGTTTATTAATGGAGAACCTAAGTGTGTGAAACGTTTCACTCAGCTTATTGATTTAATAAGTCAAATTTCGGGACCGAACTTCCAGAAGGAAATCTTGGAGCCATACTTGGGGTCTGACTTGATTGCCTCCTCAATTAAGACTCATGTTGCTCAGATGTGTTGGAGGAAACACTGGCAGCAATGTTCGTCCGCGTGCAAAATAATAAAATCGTGTGCTAAGTTACTCACCATCCATTTGTCTTGTGTGCACACCTACAGATTTTATATACAATGTATATATATCAAAATTTATCTAGCAAATATATATATATCAAAATTTGCTGCTTGGTAATTCAAAATTGCTGAGCGGCGTCGGTGGGATATTTGCGTGGCTGCGTAGCCACGCAGTTTTTAAAAAAAAATGACTGTCAGGACACTGACAACGAGGAGTAGGAAGAATTAAACAGAAGTCTTGACAACTATTCATATTGTGTTGTAAATTATTATTAATATAGATTGGGAACATTATATCAATTTTACTTTACCTATTTGGAAATTTAGAATCCCATCAATTGATACATTCTATTTAAAAAAAAATTAATTAATTTTTTTAACTACTTGATGTGGCTTATGCCCCAACCGGACACTATTTCCGACCATCCCCCGACAATTTGAGTTTGAGGCTTCCCGCTCAAAATTATAAAATCTCATTGATGGAACACTTCATTTGTTAATCGAAGCCCTAATGATTGTTGATTATGGTATTGTGAAAGATCATCTTTCTAGTGGCCCAGCATAGGAATCTCTTTGATGAAAGCCGATATCTGTTGTTGTAATAAGAAACACCATCTAGAATAACCTTTTGTTTCAAAATACCATAACAATGCCATTACATAACCTACAGATTTTAGGCACTATTTTGATACTGCATTCAAGCCAGCAATTTACATGACTGAACCG
>CALYLW010002707.1:0-33278 GCA_944989445.1 Ampullaceana balthica | reverse complement strand
ATTGAATTATTTGCTTCACGAACAATGTCTTCACGCAAGAGAGACCCACAAATTTCGATTATAGTGTTTTGCGTAGTTGCCGAGATATACTTATGCGGTTACCCGTCAAAACGGCCACAGACAAATTGTTAACATTTTCTAACAAACCATTATTATTATTATTTTTTATTTTTTTTTGCATTTTAAGCTTTCGTCAACTTTTTAACCCTTAAAAAAGTGGTAAAATTGTAAAATTATTTCTAAAATTATTTCTTATGATGTTATTTTATTGTTTCTTGTCAACAAACAGCCGTTATTGGTACCATTTCGCGTAAAGGCTATTAAATTCACTTTTGGGGTGTTATTATTATTGTTTATTGTTAGCTAAATCTGACACTGAATAGGTGTGTAAAAATACGAATATATTTGATTGTAAATTTTACTATTAGTCATCTATTAGTCCAGGGCCGATTTGTCGTGGCCGTTATGTCGGAGCCCAATTGTCGGGGCCGTTTTGTCTAGGGGCCGTTTTGTCGGTGAACCATACTGAACACTACAAGAACCAATTTACAAACGATTATCAAGAACTTCATCTCCAGATTCAACACGAAACTATAACAGTTCATACAAATTACCAGAATTTGATTCTTTTCCACGAATTGCTAAAACATGCATGCAGCAAAATAGGATTGTAGAAATGGTGGGACCCAGTTTTCAATTTATTAAATGCATTAATAAATGTTGTATTTTAGCTATTACAGCACTAATTTGTAAGTCTTATTAATTTCTAAGGCTTTTGTCGACCCTTATTTAATACTGAACTTGAATTTAATTGAAAATTGTACCTGTATGGCATTGTCAGTTAAAATAAAGTGGGATTTTTTTTGCCCCCCCCCCGGAAAAATTCCTAGCGACACCCATGGTTACTGCTCGATGCTTTGATACTATGAATTCCATCATGAAGTACAGAGATTCATTGTAATTTGTTTCTGGAGTTATTTGGATATGTTATTGAAATACTTCCTCGATATTCCTTTTAATAAAATCCACATCAGAATAAGTTTGTTAAGCTCGAGCAATTCTTGACTCAGTTGAAGTGACACATTCTTTTCAGTTCAGTGGTGTCTCCTTTTGACATAGCTTGCCTTTTCTTAATTCAGATTGCATTAGGATACCGCGATACAAACTCTTCTTGACTTTTTTCATAGTGTCGACTCAAATTGCTGACTTCGTAATTTGGCAGGCAGGCCTGCCAACCCTCCCGATTTGTTCGGGATTATACGGATTTTTTACCCATGCTTACGAAATCCCGATAAGACCCTTAAATCTCCCGATTTTCCGAAAAAAAATAATTCATTATGAAAAATCCGAATGCGAAAAAATTATAAAAAGAAATGGCTAATACTAATAATGGCGGTGATGTATTTCGAAAATGAAAGATGCCACTTCCTAGGTTTTTTCCTGTATTTCCGTTATCCAAGCGAACCGCGATATCTAACTATTTCTTCGTTTTCCATCCGATCGTACATTATTCATTTTACCAGACTAATAAAAAAAAATTCAGCTGTTCTGTGACTTTAAAAAAAAATGGATACATTTGTAAGGAACGCTGCTAAAATCGGGTTTCCAGTGACTGAGCTTCAGAGTGTTTGTACTAGTACTAAGACTAGTCTAACTAAACAAATAAAGAAAAGACGTCATTGGTTGGGCATTGGGACATTCGTTTTCGAAACAGTATCAGTATTTGGAAAAACACTCGCCTGTGGCCGTGGCGAAACATTTGCAATCTGTGCCAGACCTAATTATCTTTTGAAAGTGGTGGGTTCAATAACAATAAAAAATATAGTTTAATGCAAAAATTACAACTGCTGATTAGTAAAGTAAAAGTAGTGAATCTACATCTGTTAACAATTACTTTGTTATATTGTTGAAGGAATAGGAAATTCAGATATGAGATGGAAAGTTTTATTTACCATCCTACTTTTTGGAAGAAATAAAGATTTTTCTAATACCTATCTTTTTAATGCCAGATTCAAAGAAATGTTTCCAGAAAAACTACAATGAAACAAGAGCAATCATTAATTCGGTTAATTCAGATGAATGATGATACTCTTTCTTAACTTTCTAAAGTTTCTTACTAAAAACTAATATTTATCTAAAAGCAAAGCTAACTTCAATTGACGAAAGAACTGTTCAAGTTAAAAAAGGCCACTAGGGAAATGCTGGAAAGCTGAACTCTATGCAGCCTCTGTTCATAATATGTGAAAAACATGGTTATTCTCTCGTGTATCTGAATGCAATGTAAACATTTCTAGTATTCTGTGGTGTTCTGTAGACACTTAAATTAAAAGATAATGGATTTAACTTATTACTTTATATTTATTTAGTATGTAGTTCTTAAACCAGCGCTGTGGGGTGCTGCAACGCCGCGCGTGGACCCCTCTACAGATTTTTTTCTTGGCAGGTTGGCAGGCCTGGGCAGGATAGACGAAATGGATGACCGTCTTTATCGATACAATCGCTTCATTTCATTCTTATAGAAAACTTGTATTTTCTTCTTGGATATAAACTTTTAAATAATAAATTAATAACTTTAGTAGAACTAACAACAGTAAAGGTCATTACTTCAAAATTCGAATTTATCACCAACCCAATCAGAACCCATCGCTCCCTACAACTTTTAAACTTAAAATCAAAGCTAAATCACGTTCAACCCTTTGTTTCGGTCAAGGTTCTTTTTTAAACGTTTATTTAATTTTTTATTTTTTGATATTATAAATTTCAAATGAAACATTTTTATTTCATAAATTGTTCGCTATGTGCAAAGAGTTGATTTGTTAAAAGAATTTTGATCATCAAATTTATACAAATTCATAAACTTGTCAAAATGCCATTCTAGTTGAATTTTAAAAGAACAATTTTGTGGTGGCAGGGGGTTTGGCTTTCTGGCCCCCTACAGTGGATTCCTAAATAATGGATAAGGGCTCAAGTATGTTTCGTGCAAAAATTGCAAAACTTGTTTTTCTATATTCATATCACAATATCGGTCTAGTAAAATAATAATTTTTAGGTCTAAAAAAGAAAATCGATGAAATTAACGACGAAAAAGAGGAAGCTTCTTTGACTAGTTTTGAGTGTGTGTGTGTGTGGAGGGGGAGGGCGTGTGTGTGTTGATGGGGGGAGGGCGTGTGT
This sequence comes from Ampullaceana balthica, assembly GCA_944989445.1. Classification (NCBI taxonomy): domain Eukaryota; kingdom Metazoa; phylum Mollusca; class Gastropoda; family Lymnaeidae; genus Ampullaceana; species Ampullaceana balthica. Next base: position 30,107 of record CALYLW010002707.1, on the reverse strand, counting down.
GTGTGTTGATGGGGGGAGGGCGTGTGTGTGTGTTGGTGGGGGGAGGGCGTGTGTGTGTGTTGGTGGGGGGGAGGGCGTGTGTGTGTGTTGGTGGGGGGAGGGCGTGTGTGTGTGTTGGTGGGGGGAGGGCGTGTGTGTGTGTTGGTGGGGGGAGGGCGTGTGTGTTGGTGGGGGGAGGGCGTGTGTGTTGGTGGGGGGAGGGCGTGTGTGTTGGTGGGGGGAGGGCGTGTGTGTTGGTGGGGGGAGGGCGTGTGTGTTGGTGGGGGGAGGGCGTGTGTGTTGGTGGGGGGAGGGCGTGTGTGTTGGTGGGGGGAGGGCGTGTGTGTTGGTGGGGGGAGGGCGCGTGTGTTGGTGGGGGGAGGGCGCGTGTTGGTGGGGGGAGGGCGCGTGTTGGTGGGGGGAGGGCGTGTGTTGGTGGGGGGGACGGGCGTGTGTTGGTGGCGTGTGGTGTGTGTTGGTGGGGGGGAGGGCGTGTGTTGGTGGCGTGTGGTGTGTGTTGGTGGGGGGGAGGGCGTGTGTTGGTGGCGTGTGGTGTGTGTTGGTGGGGGGGAGGGCGTGTTTGTGTGGCGTGTGGTGTGTGTTGGTGGGGGGGGAGGGCGTGTTTGTGTGGCGTGTGGTGTGTGTTGGTGGGGGGGAGGGCGTGTGTGTGGGTGGTGGTGTGGTGGGGGGGGGGCGTGTGTGTGGTGTGTGGTGGGGGGGGGAGGGCGTGTTTGTGTGGCGTGTGGTGTGTGTTGGTGGGGGGGGAGGGCGTGTTTGTGTGGCGTGTGGTGTGTGTTGGTGGGGGGGAGGGCGTGTTGTGTGGCGTGTGGTGTGTGTTGGTGGGGGGGGGCGTGTTGTGTGGGTGTGGTGTGGTGGTGGGGGGGAGGGCGTGTTTGTGTGGGTGTGGTGTGTGTTGGTGGGGGGGAGGGCGTGTTTGTGTGGCGTGTGGTGTGTGGTTGGTGGGGGGGGAGGGCGTGTTTGTGTGGCGTGTGGTGTGTGTGTGGTGGGGGGGGAGGGGCGTGTTTGTGTGGCGTGTGGTGGTGTGTGTGGTGGGGGGGCGTGTTTGGTGTGGGTGTGGTGTGTGTTGGTGGGGGGGGGGCGTGTTTGTGTGGGTGTGGTGTGTGTGGTGTGTTTGTGTGGGTGTGGTGTGTGTGGTGGGGGGGGAGGGCGTGTTTGTGTGGGTGTGGTGTGTGTTGGTGGGGGGGGAGGGCGTGTTTGTGTGGCGTGTGGTGTGTGTTGGTGTGTTTGTGTGGGTGTGGTGTGTGTTGGTGGGGGGGGGGTGTGTGTGGGTGTGGTGTGTGTGGTGGGGGGGGGGTGTTGTGTGGGTGTGGTGTGTGGGTGGGGGGGAGGGCGTGTTTGTGTGGGTGTGGTGTGTGTGGTGGGGGGGAGGGCGTGTTTGTGTGGCGTGTGGTGTGTGTTGGTGGGGGGGAGGGCGTGTTGTGTGGGTGTGGTGTGGGTGGGGGGGGAGGGCGTGTGTGTGGGTGTGTTGGTGGGGGGGGGGCGTGTGTGTGTGGTGTGTTGGTGGGGGGGGGGAGGGCGTGTTGTGTGGTGTGTGTTGGTGGGGGGGGAGGGCGTGTGTGTGGGTGTGTTGGTGGGGGGGAGGGCGTGTGTGTGTGGGTGTGTTGGTGGGGGGGGGGCGTGTGTGTGGTGTGTGTGGTGGGGGGGGAGGGCGTGTGTGTGTGGGTGTGTTGGTGGGGGGGAGGGCGTGTGTGTGGGTGTGTGTGGGGGGGGGGAGGGCGTGTGTGTGGGTGTGTTGGTGGGGGGGAGGGCGTGTGTGTGTGGGTGTGTGGTGGGGGGGGAGGGCGTGTTGTGTGGGTGTGTTGGGGGGGGGAGGGCGTGTGTGTGTGGGTGTGTTGGTGGGGGGGAGGGCGTGTGTGTGTGGTGGGGGGTGGGGGGGGTGTGTGTGTGGTGGGGGGGGGGGGTGGTGTGTGTGTGTGGTGGTGTGTGTGTGGTGGGGGGGGAGGGCGTGTGTGTGTGTGGTGGGGGGGGGAGGGCGTGTGTGTGTGTGTTGGGGGGGGGAGGGCGTGTGTGTGTGTGTGTGGGGGGGGGGAGGGCGTGTGTGTGTGTGTGTTGGGGGGGGGAGGGCGTGTGTGTGGTGTGTGTGTGGTGGGGGGGAGGGCGTGTTGGTGGGTGGTGTGTGTTGGGGGGGGGAGGGCGTGTGTGTGTGGTGTGCGTGTGTGTGTGTGGTGGGGGGGAGGGCGTGTGGTGTGTGTGTGTTGGGGGGGGGAGGGGTGTGTGTGTGTGTGGGGGGGAGGGCGTGTGTGTGTGGTGGGGGGGAGGGCGTGTGGTGTGTGTGGTGGGGGGGGAGGGCGGTGTGTGTGTGTGGGGGTGGGGGCGTGTGTGTGTGTGTGGGGGGGAGGGGTGTGTGGTGTGGGTGTGGGTGTGTGTGGTGGGGGGGGAGGGCGTGTGTGTGTGGGGTGGGGTGGGTGTGTGGTGGTGGGGGGGAGGGCGTGTGTGTGGGTGTGGTGTGTGTTGGTGGGGGGGGAGGGCGTGTGTGTGGTGTGTGTGGTGGGGGGGGGGCGTGTGTGTGGTGGGTGTGGTGTGTGTTGTGTGTGTGTGTGTGGGGGTGGGTGTGTGTGTGGTGGGGGGGAGGGCGTGTGTGTGTGTGGGTGTGGTGTGTGTGGTGGGCGTGTGTGTGTGTGGGGGGGGTGTGGTGTGTGTGTGGTGGGGGGGGGTGTGTGTGTGGGTGTGGTGTGTGTGGTGGGGGGGAGGGCGTGTGTGTGTGTGGGGGGTGGGTGGTGTGTGTGGTGTGTGTGGTGTGTGTGTGGGGTGGGGTGTGTGTGGTGTGTGGGTGTGTGTGTGGGGTGTGGTGTGTGTGTGGTGGGGGGGAGGGCGTGTGTGTGTGTGGGGGTGGGTGTGTGTGTGGTGGGGGGGAGGGCGTGTGTGTGTGTGGGGGTGTGGGTGTGTGTGGTGGGGGGGAGGGCGTGTGTGTGTGTGTGTTGGGGGTGTGTGTGTGGTGGGGTGGGGGGTGTGGGTGTGTTGGGGGGGAGGGCGTGTGTGTGTGTGGGGGGTGGGGCGTGTGTGTGGGTGTGGGGTGTGTGTGTGGGTGTGGGTGTGTGTGGTTGGGGGGGGAGGGCGTGTGTGTGGGTGTGTTGTGTGGTGTGTGTTGGGGGGGGGTGTGGGTGTGTGTGTTGGGGGGGAGGGCGTGTGTGTGGGTGTGTTGGGGGGGGAGGGCGTGTGTGTGTGGGTGTGTGGTGGGGGGGAGGGCGTGTGTGTGGGTGTGTTGGGGGGGGAGGGCGTGTGTGTGTGGGTGTGTGGTGGGGGGGGGGAGGGGCGTGTGTGTGGGTGTGTTGGGGGGGGGGAGGGCGTGTGTGTGGTGTGTGGTGGGGGGGAGGGCGTGTGTGTGGGTGTGTGTGGTGTGTGTTGGGGGGGGGGCGTGTGTGTGTGTTGGGGGGGAGGGCGTGTGTGTGGGTGTGTGGTGGGGGGGGAGGGCGTGTGTGTGTGTTGGGGGGGGGGTTGTGTGTGGTGGGGGGGGGGTGTGTGTGTGTGTGGTGGGGGGGGAGGGCGTGTTGTGTGTGGGTGTGTGGTGGGGGGGAGGGGTGTGTGTGTGTGGGTGGGGGGTGTGTGTGGTGGGGGGGAGGGGTGTGTGTGTGTGTGGGGGGGGAGGGCGTGTGTGTGTGGGGGGTGTGTGTGGTGGGGGGGGAGGGCGTGTTGTGTGTGGGGTGTGTGGTGGGTGGGGGGAGGGCGTGTGTGTGTGTGGGTGTGTGGTGGGGGGAGGGGCGTGTGTGTGTGGGTGTGGGGGTGGTGTGTGGTGTGTGGGAGGGCGTGTGTGTGTGTGGTGGGGGAGGGCGTGTGTGTGGTGTGTGGTGGGGGGAGGGCGTGTTTGTGTGGCGTGTGTGGTGGGGGGGAGGGCGCGTGTGTGTGTGGTGTGTGTGGTGGGGGGGGAGGGCGTGTGTGTGTGGGTGGGGGCGTGTGTGTGTGTGGTGGGGGGGGAGGGCGTGTGTGTGTGGCGTGTGTGTGTGTGTTGGGGGGGGGGAGGGCGCGTGTGTGTGTGTTGGGGGGGGGGAGGGCGCGTGTGTGTGTGTGGGGGGGGGGAGGGCGCGTAGTGGGTGTGGGGGGGGGGAGGGCGCGTGTGTGTGTGTTGGGGGGGGGAGGGCGCGTGTGTGCGTGTTGGGGGGGGAGGGGCGCGTGTGTGTGTGTTGTGGGGGGAGGGCGCGTGTGGTGTGTGTGGGGGGGAGGGCGCGCGTGTGCGTGTCGTAGAGGGGGGGCGCGAGTGCGCGTGAGTGGGGAAGGCGCGTGTGGGTGTGGGGGGGAGGGGTGGGTGCGGGAGGGGTAGGGGGCGCGTGGAAGGGGGAGGGGGCGCGTGGAAGGGGGAGGGGGCACGCGTGCGGTCGCGTGAGGAGGGCGGCGCGTGAGTGCGCGTGCGGGTGCGTGCGCGCGGGAGAGGGAGGGGTGCGCGCGGGAGAGGGAGGGGGCGCGCGTGTGTGCGCGTGCGCGCGGGAGAGGTAGGGGGCGGCGCGCGTGCGTGGGAGAGGGAGGGGACGCGTGTGTATGTGGAGATAGCGCGTGTGTGTGTCAGACAGAGTGCGCGCGTTTGTGTGAGAGAGAACGCGCGCGTGTATGTGTGGAGATAGCGCGTGTGTGTGAGACAGAGAGCACGTGTGTGTGGGAGACAGAGCGCGCGTGTGTGTGTGAGAGAGAGGACTAATGTGTTTGAAAGAGCTAGAGAGCGCATATGTGTGGAGAGTGCGTGTGTGTGTGAGAGAGAGCGCGCGTTTGTGGGGAGGGCGTGTGTGTAGCGTGTGTGTTGGGGGGAGGGCGTGTGTGTCTGGCGTGTGTTGGGGTGTGGGCGTGTGTGTGGGGAGAGGGCGTGTGTGGTGTGGGGAGTAGGGCGTGTGTGTGGAGGAGGGGGGGCGCGTGTGAGGGGAAGGGGGGGAGCGTGTGGGGAGGGGGGCACGCGCGCGCTGTGAGGGGGTGGTTGGGGGGGGCGCGCGTTAGGGGGAGGGGGGGCATGTGCGCGTAAGGGGGAGAGGGGGCGTGAATGCACGTGTGCACGTGAGGGGGGGGACGCGTGCGTACGCGTTAGGGGAGGGGGCGCGTCAGGGGGAGGGGGGCACGTGCGCGTTTGGGCGTGGGAGAGGGAGTAGGGTGGGAGGGGGCGGGCGGGGGTGTGTGGGAGGGGGAGGGGCACGTAGAGGGGTAGGGGGTGCGCATGCGTTCGCGTGAGGGGGGCGCGCGGGAGAGGGAGGGGGCGCGCGTGTGGGCGCGTGCGCGGGAGAGGGAGGGGGCGCGCGTGCTGGGCACGTGCGAGGGAGAGGAGAGGGGGCGCGCGTGCGTGGGAGAGGGAGGGGCACGTGCTTGTGTGAGAGAGGTTAGCACACGCGTTGTATGTGGAGATAGCGCGTGTGTGTGACGAGACAGAGTGCGCGCGTGTGTGTGAGAGAGAAAGCGCGTGTAAGTGTGGAGAAAGCGCGTGTGTGTGAGAGACAGAGCGCTCGTGTGTGTGTGAGAGAGAGGGTGCGCGTGTGTGAGAGAGAGGATGTATGTGTGTGAGAGAGCTAGAGAGCGCATATGTGTGGAGAGTGCGTGTGTGTGTGTGAGAGAGACCACGCGTTTGTGTGGAGTTTGCGTGTGAGAGAGAGAGAGAGAGCAATTGTCGTGTGAGAGAGAGGGGCGTGCGTGTGTGTGAGAGAGAGAGAGAGGGCGCATGCGTGTGTGAGAGTGAGAGAGTGAATTACGTTCTTTATGTAAATTGTGCTGATGAAGGCATTAGCCGAAACGTACACTGTCGTATTATTCTAATAATAAAGCTAACATTTATTGTTTTCATCACACAATTTGTGTGTGTATGTTGTATTCTGTTCATCTTTTAGATGGTGCGTTCTGTGGCTATCCGTAAAAATATGGGAAACACGTTTGTTGAATGATCGTAGTCTTGTGAATAATTTTGATCAGACTGGAGCATTTTATACACTTTGTGTTTACTGCTTATCAATTCTAAATATAATATAAACACCCTCAATTATCATTCCATAATAACGCTAAGGGACATCACTCTGCTTTTTTAAAAAAAATATTTAAAAATGACATATTAGTTAAGAGAAATTTTGACTGAAACGTGACACTTTGAATGTAAATATTTCTATGCATTCCATGCGTTGGTTTCAAAAGTCATTGCTTGCTTGCATTGGGAATATCATTTTTTTGGCACAAAGATTTCCGTTATACAGATTCATTGCCCGTTTTCTCTCCCTTAAGTAATTCGTTTTAACAAAAGCCTTAATATGAAAGTTAAAATAGTATGCTATCTTGGATATATTTTTAAAGTATTTATACATTTACAAAAATTAATTCATTTTGTATAAGTTTACAAGTTCAAGTCAAATACATTTTATGATTTCATGAGAGTTCTGGTGAGATAAGAAATTAGTTTCATTTTAAAGCTACTCTGAAACTGTCCGTGAGAAACTTAAGACATAAGCAGCTTCTAAATAAAATAATTGTATGCAATTAGTCATCATCAACATCATTAGCGTTAAAGACCATGTGGGACCCTGGGCAGCTCAATCAGGTTCTTCCAGTGAGCCAGATCCGTGGACAATCGCTCCCATCACGAAGCCCTCAGTAGCTGAAGGTCTTTTTCAACCTCATCCGTCTATCTCTTTCTTGCGGCCTATTAGACTTCTGCCTCTTGGAGTCCTTCTATAATATATAATATTTTCACTGTCCTGCATGTTGGCATTCTTTCCAGGTGATCTGTCCACGTAGCCTGTGGGCGTGTCTAGAATTCTCCAACAATAATTTTCCAACCATAGTTCATTTTGTCTCCCATGTATTGATAATCTTTTATACTAGTAAGGAGTCAACTCTCACTTTCTTAGGTTTCAAATTTCAAATCATCTTATACTGCCAAGCATAAATCGTGTATTTGTTTGTTCTTTGTAAAAGATTTTTAAATAACTTTTGTAAACTAAAATAATACCGATCGCCTCTTGCTATGATTTCTTTCATCTCTGCCAATAATTCACTGCTTTCATTTATGGTAGGTCCCAGGTGTTTAAAATTTGTCACTCACTGTTTGATAATTTTTATGTCACCATAATGCATGCTTTGTGACGTTGCTATATATTCAATCTTCGCCTAATTTAAAGTTAGCCAAATTTTAACCGATGCTTCCTCAAGATTATTGAATGTTTTTTTTTATCATCGCCTTTTCTAACAACTGGGAAAGGGGGTACAGCGATGAAATGTCTAAAGAAATTTATTGGTGGCTGTGTGCAATGTTCCCTCCAAGGTTCGTTGGTAGATTTTATAAATTATATACGAAATCGCGCAGCATCCATTTTTTTTTCCAAATCTTTTACAAACCCAAAAACACAGGTGCTATTTTATCCTTCTAATTTAACTGAACGGATATCTAGACTACTTCGCTGAGTAAGTCAGAAGTGGCTACAACAAATTAATGGGTTGGATGTTTTGGAATGATTTCCGATATTATACTCGCACTTTTGATAAGGAAACAATTATTTTTTAATTTAAGAATTTACACACAAAAAAAAGGTTTTTACTTGGCGCATCAAGTGTATTGTGTACTTAGAAATCAATGTTATGGTAATGACAAACAAGACACATTTTGCTTTATGAAACTAATTGTCATTTCCGGGCGTCTTTTATTCACAAGGGAGATTAAAGTTGATAAAAATGGCGGAGACTAAAGTTCTATGCCGTCTAGAATAAACTAGCGCTAGAGACATTTACAACCTACAAATGTAATGAGAGGAAATCAAAGATATCAAGGAATTGTTAAATGAATTGAATTCACGCTATGCCTGTCTGGTGTTGTATTTTATTTGTACTTGGTATTTTGTGGCTGTATTAATCCGGAATTTAAAATGGGGTTGGCATTGTTAAACCTCGATTTCAAAGTATATTAAAACATATAAGTAAATAAGTATACATTTCATCGTCCGTTTCTAATATAAATCTATTTCTTCTTCAACGAAGATATATGTTCAGTTTTCTGAATACGTAGTGGTTCATTTCAAATTGTTAGCTGTCACTCGTTTTGTTTTGTACATACTTTCAAAAGCTGCTTAAACATAAAAACTCTTTTTAAATGTGATGTTACAGCCATGTTTCTTTTACATCCCTTAACAAGTTTAGTTCGCTTATTCATTCTTTTTGTTAACCTAAAGTTATATTAATATTATCAATTTTATCATATTACATTGTTTAATGATACATTTATCATACAAATTGTATGATGAATTGCATTACAATTAATCTGATATTCAGGTCATAAACAGTAGGGAGAAGTGCATTTTTATTCTAATTTTTATTCCTAAAAACGAAATAAATCTTAAATGAAAGAGTTGATTAAAATTTCTTAAGTAGGAAATATGTAATTTCTTAAGTTCAATATGTATAAATAACTATGACCTTTTTTCAGCAGAAGTAAAGATGAAAATGTTTTGTCCCGTGAAACGAGTTGGGAGAAAAATTTAGCTTCTTCATTTAAAGTTTGAAAGGCAACAGGGTTTTGTAAACAGACACGATTTTATTTTACACCAGCTGTGTTTTGATGACTATTATTTCAATTTAGAGCACATATCTCGTGGCATATATGATTTATTGACGTTAAATCGTGTGATGGGGGAGGGGGTGTTTGGGTACATTTTTCGAGAACTTGTTTTGTTTGATTGTTGTTGTTTTTTTCTTGGTTTTTTTTTCGTTACAGTATTATGTGTTACATTTATAGCTCTCCAAACTAGCTTAGCATTTATTATAGGCACAAGTAACGGGGCTTTTCTTGACAAAATAATTAGTAGTAGAAATAATATTGCATTATTCGTACGTCAAATTATTACCTAACATTACCTAAACCGTTATGAAAATAAAATATAGTTTAACCTTTCTTACGAGAAATAAAGTCCTACATTAACATATGTACCAAGATATTTCTAAATATTTTAAATTTGAATAAATAAACTTAGGCATTAACGAAAATAGCCCCCCTTTGACTGGGTGTCTCTTGCAGGGTGCTCCAAAGTGTTGTATTCGCATGTTCTAGAAACCTAACGCTTCTTTGAAGACTGAGACCAAATCGTGAGCAGAAAATGAAACAATGGGACAATATATATATTTATATGTGACAGTCGGAAGGACAGAGACATACAAACATACAGACTGACTGTCTCACAAACTTTCCTTAATATTTTTTTTCGCGATAATTTGACAAAATGAATTTGAAATCTATTTCCTACAAACAGGGGCGTGACAAATTTTTTAATGTGAGGGAAGACTTTCAGCGTTGTGTCACACGTGGTTCCTTTCATTGTTTTTTTTTCTTCTTTTTTTGGTAGTTAGCATTTTCCGGCCATTTTGATACGACAAAAGTCTTAGCTCAAACATGAGGCCATAACGATGGCTAAGATGCTAAATACAAGCAGACGTAAACGTAGAACATGGCTTTAAAATAATTCGCTCTTTGCAAGTAGTAATGAATAGGCACATATGTTTTAAACTTTAGAAAGAGGTGAAAGAAAATAGGACTCTGCTGTTTTAGTATTTCTTTTATTAAAATTATTTTAACACTCTATAACAATTCCATAATTCTCTCAAAAAAGTTACTGTTTCCAAAAATTTATGGACGTATCTTTAAACGAAAAGTTGCATATGCACTTCCTTCATGATTGGAAGCTTCGCAGCGATAGGTTCCCTCGTGCTCTTTCTTTACAGTCAGAAATAGTTCGTCTGATACAGTCATAGGTTGAAAGCTGAAGGAGAGATATCATTACATCATTTGAAATATTAAAAAAATAATGAAAAAAATACCTCTTTTCTAAAAAAAATTCTAAACGAAAATATACATTAAAAAATGATGAAATTTGTTGGGAAAACCCTTTTGTTTTAATATATCGGCATCCTTCCTTTTCGCAAGACGTTGGTGCAACACCGTTGGGTTACATTTCCTCTTGTGGCTGTGCAGTCCTATCCTTGAGTGACAGTCTTTACTACAGCTTTCGCACATGAGTTCTGTGCTTTAAAATGTTGTGGCCTTTCTCCTAAATCTTCTGTCTGTAGCCTCCCCCATCCTTCGCTCCTCTGTTACTATGAAAGGAATGCAGTGAGGAATGTCCCCCTGTGTGACTAATTAGTTTGTGACTAAAAAATTATTTTCTGCCTAAGAAAGTTTTTTTTTGGGTTCATTTTATTCCTCATTACTCGTACCTCAAAGGAGTGATCCCTGTCGCAGTCGGCACTGTGATAGTTGCGGGTGAGTGGGACGGTAGCCAGTTGTGCACGCCTGGCGATGATGAGGTCCAGCCCTGTGCCATTGGCGCGATCGAGGGTGCCTCCAAGATACTTGGTGTATATCCTTACATTTGAAGAAAGTGTTGGTCACACACAAGCCTCGTGAGAAGCACAGTTCCAGCAGCCTCTGTCCATTCTCATTTATTTTTCCCCTTCCAAAGAAAGCATCTAGGCCAGGCTTCGTGGTCACTCCCCACTCTAGCACTGAAATCTCATAGGAAATAGATTGCCTCCTCTTTCTGGAGGCTGGATATTGCCTGGGCTAAAGCTCCATAGAATTGGTCCTGCTCTTCGGGTTTGAACATAGAGTGCGCACTGAGAATGACTGCTGGGCCGGCAGCTGTTCTGAGTCTTAGAGTGATGATCATCTCCGTGCCTGATGATGGCGGTTCAATCAATTGATGGTAGGAGGATGTTCTTAACTGCAAAACCTACACCATGCTTTCTTTGTTCGTCTGTAGGTCTGCCTTGCCAGAAGAAGGTGTAATTTTTTTCTTTTTTAGTGTTCCGCTGTCTGGAAGCCCTTGTCTCCTGAAGTCATGCGATATCAATCTTCAGTCTGTTGAGCTATCTATCAATTATTCCTGTTTTCCTTGTGTCGTTTATAAATTGCAGGTCATCTGTGATGCCGGTACACATAGTCCTCACGTTCCAGCTAGCTATTTGAAGAGCTGGGGTCTTCTTCCTCTTTTTTGTATTTCTTGGTGCAGGGCTTTTTGACCCACTTGTTGAGAGGTACTCTAATCTCCACGCACCCAGTGGAGAAGGCAGGCCCTAACGGGGTAGCACCTATTTGACTGGGAGTTTTCCAGTTTGAGGTGGGCGGTAGCTGTCCAGTGAGACTTAGTAGTTGCCTCTCTCCCACTGTCGGAAGCGGCCTTTGGTGCCTAGCTAAATTGAATTTGGCTTACAACCGGTAACTGCTGCTTCGCGTGTTTTTTCTTGCGCCGTGGGTCGTATATAATTTATTTCCTTTCAGGGAAAATACGCAAGTGAGACAACCTCGATGCGACAGCAAAATGTATTTCAATTTATTACTGAAGTAACATATTGTTCATATTTTTTAAAAATAATAAAGTAGTAATTTAAAACAGATTTTAACTGATTCAAAAACCAAAATCAGAAAATAAATAGAAGTAAAAAAATATTTTTTAAAACCACGTTTTTATAAGCGGACTAAAAAGAAGAAATTAATTTAAAAGTTATTCGTTCAAGTACTTCGATTTAATGTGACTAAAAACGTGGAGAGGTATGAATGAGCGCGTTCTCGGAAATAAATGATGATATTTGTGGGAAGTATTTCGGACATCGCGATAATTCCTGCCTCGCCACCATATACTCCTAAAGTATTCATGTACTGGGCATATTGTTGAGGAGAGTGTATGGCTACGTCTCCGTCACTGAGAACAACGGAGAACACGTCGCCGATGTTATCCCAATGTTCAGAAACAAAGTTTAAAGCCATGTTGCGAAGTCATGTTCAGTAAGAAAGTGGGAATAGAACGGGCACAAACAGAAACATTTTTTTTTAAAATTAAAAAATAATGTCTCAGATGGGGCTTGAACCCATGACCTTCCGCGTGTTAGGTGGATTTAATAACCACTACACTACGAAATGCATGTTAATCTGTGAAGAAACAACGAAACTGAACTCAAAAAAACCTGCATAGTCTCGATTAACCCCCCCTTTTTCTCCAACACCTTTGCTTACCAACCATTAACTGATTGGTCGACCCCAGCGAGGGTCATTCATCATGCTTGTTTGCACATACTCGTTTTGATGAATTATATATATAGAAGATTTCAACAAAACAAAAAAATTGAAATATATAAATTACATTTTATTAGCCCCTTATTAATTGATAATTAAACCTCATAATAATCTTATAATCAAATTTTATTGTGATTATTTTTTTTAACAAATAAACTTGTGAAAGTGAAATATTGTCTCTATTTATTAGCTAAATTGATTGCTGTCTAAAAAAAGATTAAACTAACATGTTTAATAAGAACAATATAAATCACTATTTAAATATCCACCGAATAATCAAATATAATAGGAGTAAATTGGAGTAAAACGGAATATTGGCAACAATAAGAAAACACATTTTTCACTTTAATTTTTAATGGGAAAATATGCTTACAAATCTTATTTTTAAATGCAGCAAAAATCGCATTTAACATAGTAAAGTATTAATACCTCTTGTCCAGTGACATCGTTCCCATGTGTAATATGGTCAATTTTATTATTATACGCTTATTTACACGCTTTTATTTAAGTCACACTGTTTGTACGTTGTATGTTGTATGTTGTATATTGTATCCGTCAAATTTTGTAACTTAAAATTAAACCACTTTTGATGGTCCTAGAGATCTCAAAATTTTACCACAGATAGATCTTGGATGACAATGCATTGTATCAAATGTTCAGATCGATCGAATGTACGGTAATTAAATAAATGCATTTTTACTTTATCTCTATATAGAATCTGTATCCGTGCTATTCTTGACTTCCACATGCGTGTTCACCTCCAGCCATCGGCAGTGGCGTAGCGAGTGGGGCAGGGGAGACATATGTCTCCAACAGGAGATATCAATACGGTTTTTACGTCTAAAAAATCTAAACAACAAATTTGGATTTTTACTAGACGTCAAAACTCTTCTTGCTGAGACAAAAGTCGATACACTTCGTTAAAATTGCTTTGATTTTGCTAATTTATACGACACTGACGTCAATGGTCACGAATTGTGCACATAAATCAGAGACTGAAAAAGGCTTCTCAGTACCCGGACAGAAGTTCTATCGGAAACTCCTTTGGATCTTCTTGGTTTTATATTTTCATTTGGAGATGACGTATTTCGGAATCTGCGCATTTCACTTCAAATACTTCTAACAATTGCTGTTTCAACTGAAATCTGTGAGCGGTCGTTCAGCAAACTGAAGCTTATTTTGTCTTATTTACGTGCTTCAAGGGGACAAGATCGCATGAGCGATCTTGCACTCCTACGATCGAAAGAGATACACTTGAGAATATTAATTTTGACAACGTGATTGACGAGTTTGCAACATTCAAATCAAGGAGAATCACTTTTTTGTAGACTATGTCTAATTGTATAATTAGTAGATTTTTTTTCTTCAAATAAATTGTTTACAATCATATAGAGAATTACATATTATTCTGTATTCTATTTCATTAAAATACCAGAAGCTTAGAAAATGAACTATATAAAACGTAAAATTTCAATTTTTTACTTAGGGGCTCAATGAGCCCCCCAGAATCTTTCGGTCACACAAGGGGCGCAGATTTTGTATCATGTCCCCGGGCGCACATGACCCTAGCTACGCCACTGGCCATCGGTGACCCCATTCCAGGTGTTAACAGCTCAGTAATACGAAACCAAATCTAAATTGACATGATAATGCAAGAGGAACAACTGGAGTTTTGATTATTCAAACATTTTCCCTTTATCAATTATACCCCTTCTCACGCCCACATTTTTTAAAATAAAATACTTTTTAAAAAATCTTTTTTTTTAAAAGGATACGTTTTCATTTACATAAAAATCTTTACCTTTTAAACATATTTTTATTTTAAATATTCTTTCTAATCTTCCAACAGGTTTCACATGATATACATGAGGTGTGCAAATTAAATATGCGCTGTAAAAAATAAATTATATGGCGTCCTTGTTTTCGCTGATATTTTAATTGTGTAAAAAGGGAACAATGTAAAAATAGGATTTGATGATGGTTAATTATAACATCAAAAAACAAAGGGGGCGCCATAGACACCCTACAACCCCTATTATAAAATACTTTGTGTGCATTTCAGAAAGTTTAATATTTCGTATTGATCAAACAAGGACAAGTTAGTTGGGCTTTTGAAAAAGGTCGGCGCCGTAGGCGCCCTAAAAAAGTGCATTAAAGGGGTAAAAGAACTCTCCATGAGCAAGTCTGCGGCGTATGCTACGCCGCGAGGCTTCTAGTACTAAAATATACAGATATGTTTAAAGGAAAAAGCTTTCTTAAACCTTTATACACTACAGATTGATAATGAAATAAAAAAAATACGTACTCTAGGTTTGCTCTGATACCTTTGTTCACATTTTTCTTATAACAATGCCCTTGCTTACAAACAACTTTGACATTCATACTTTAGAATACTCCCATGAATAAAAAATAAAACAAAAAGTCATGCAGTCAAAAATTACCACGACCATGGTGTTGGTCTGATAGAAGAAGTAAAACGTTACAAATGTTAACTTAATATCAGAAATGAGACATATTTTTAAAATTTGAACAAATAAATTAGTGCTTCATGTTCATATGTTGTAATAATTTCTTTGACATTACAATGCAGAGATTTAAACTATGTGTGTGTGTGTGTGTCCCATAACCTCGTGGTCGTAGGGGGTACTAATGTTTCCATTAGAACTTTCTCGGGGCTTGGTAGACTTGGCGGTGCCCATCTCCTCTCCAGGTCAGCGGGGGGCTTTTTTTAGCGATAGTCATTCATCAACATTTTTATTGTGGCGTTATCGTGAGGCGTTATTGCGGCGTTATTGTGAGGCGAGCGCACTATTGACTTCGCTATCCAGACGCCAAAAGTGAGTAAGACTAGATTTAACCGTCGAAACCATTACAGTAAACCAGATGAATATGTTTATTTGTTTTATAACGCAAGCGCATTAAAAATTGTAACACTAATAGCATTTCTTAATTTAATTAATAAAATAATGAAAACTAGAAAAAAAATAAGACTGTAAGATTATACAAGAAGCCTCTAATTAGATGAGAAACAATATACGTCACGCACCGCAGTGTTTATTGTTTAGCTGGCACTCATTTCATTATGAGTGAATTTTTTTTATCTAGATCCCTTGTGTCAAACTCAAGACCCACGGGCTACATTTGGCCTACTAAACAATGATACCAAACCTAGATCCCTTGTGTCAAACTCAAGACCCACGGGCTACATTTGGCCTACTAAACAATGATACCAAACCTAGATCCCTTGTGTCAAACTCAAGACCCACGGGCTACATTTGGCCTACTAAACAATGATACCAAACCTAGATCCCTTTTCAAACTCAAGACCCAAGGGCTACATTTGGCCTACTAAACAATGATACCAAACCTATAAAGGTTTTAATTGATTTAGAATTATAATTGAAACTTTAGGTAAAAGTATTTTTAATACACACAAAAAGTCATGTTTTCGCTTCCCCCCCCCCTTTGTTGAACCCCGTAGATTTTCATGACGAAAGGTGGAGGGGGCGAAAAATCGGCAAAAATAGTTTGACTTCATTTATTGACGTCACTTATAAATCAGATGGATATATTTTTGGGACTTATTTCAGTTATGTGTGGATGTTTGATCTGAACCAAATTTAAATTTTAGTTTACTTCAAAGTAATTTTTAAAGTTCAGAATTTCGTTTGCATTAAATTATAAAAAAAAACATTATTGCATATCAGTCTTGACTCAGTCGGTCTTGAAAGGCCTTTGCAGCCTGAGCGGTTTATGTTATTATGCTTAGTGTTATGCAAATTAAATTGGTTGTGTGCTTACGTTCACATTCAGTCGAGGAACCCCCCCCACCCTCCCCGTATGCAAAATCCCTTTAATTAAACAACTCACTCCCCCCACTTTATATTTTAAGTGAATAGGTTTTTAATTATTATTTTTTTATTTTATATATGGTACAGACAATGTGTGAAATCAGGCATTCTATATAATGCCTAGGCAATGTATAGAATGCCTGATGGTTTCAGGAAAACAAAATTCACACTTTGGCTGTAACATATACATAGCCAAACATTCTCTAATAAATGTCATGTGTTAAACTGACATGTTGACTTTTATATTTTTAAAATAAATAACTTTTTTTTTCTTTTAACAGGGATGTCATTTCAGGATTTAGGCCTGTACCATAAAGTTGGCAAGAGTACAGTGTCTGAAATTGTCATAGAAACGTGCATGGCAATCTCGTCTGTTCTTGACTGTGATATCAAAGCGAGTTTTCTGTTTCAATAATGATAGAAAGTAATTCTATAACAAGCTTCACACTTAAAGTTGTTTTTTTTTAAAGCAGTGCAATTTTAAACATTAATATTATTTTAATAACTTAATGTGTTGAAATATTAAATAAAATTAACAATTTTAAATTTAAATGTTATCACAGTGAAAGTCAACATATATTTAATTTTATAATATCTATATAACTCGACATAGTTGTATTATTAAATGCATATAAAGTAACGAAGTCTAATGAAATATTCAGAGGCGGCGTTAGTTACGCTCAAGGCCTGGTGCAAAAATGACCCCGCGGGGCCAGAGTACTGGTAACGATCGCGAACTACCAAGTTGCCCAAAAAGGTCATAATATCTTGATTAGATCAATTCTTATTAGAAATCGGACTTTTCCATTCAACTATTTTATTAATAGCTTATAAAACTTATATTCCGAAGATTTTCAACTTCCGTTGTGTGCAATTTCGAAAGGATTAGACCATGTTTAGTGTAATTTGTGCTGGTTTTTTTTACGGTGAATATAACTTGGACGAAATATTCCCAAGTCTGAAACGCGGAGCCCTCCTAAGCGCGGGGCCTGGGGCGATTGCCCCAGCTGCTAACCCCAAAGGCCGCTCCTGGAAATATTGATCATTATTAAATAATATCACAATGTTCAAAGACCAACGATGAACAACTATTGTTTGACCAAAAACTTATCAATAAACTACACCAAATAATGATAAAACTTACCATATAAAACAAAAATAGATCATATATCTTAATGGTGAATTGAAAAGTCCAGATTATGTAATAGACATTTCAAAAAAAATTATTTAAAGATAATACATAAAATGATAGAATCAACATACATAATTTGCAATGTATGTCACGTCCCGTCCATCCTGTCCGTGACGCTACTAATTTTAGAAAGCAGCGCACCAAATTGATAAAATGGGAAACTAACTGGAGTATGTCTTTCCACCCAGAAAAGTGTAAACTGTTAAGAGTAACAAAGAAAAAGAAACAAATAAATTCAAAATATTACATTCATGGAAAAGAACTGACCCAAACTAAAGATGCAAAATACTTAGGAGTCTTAATAAATGAGAAACTATCATGGAATCCCCATGTCAATGAAGTTATTAAAAAATCAAACAAAACCTTAGGCTTTATAAAAAGGAACTTTAACAAATGTAATAGAGATATAAAACTAAAATGCTACCTCACTTTGGTGAGACCTGTACTAGAATACGCATCTTCTGTATGGGACCCATCCACCAAAGAAAACATTGATAAACTAGAACAAATTCAAAAAAGAGCTGCCAGATTCATTACTGGAGAATATTCGAAACTGACAAGAGTAACACCATTAGTTAAATCATTAAACCTTGAAACACTAGAGGATAGAAGAACCAAGAGCAAAGTAGTAATCATACATAAAGCAATTAATTCTAATTTAGAAATACAACACAAAGATAACTTAATACAACCCTCAGATAGACATAAGGATAAAAACACCTTTCTTATTCCGTATGCAAGAACAAACACATACAAGTTTTCCTTCTTCCCGTCCGGAATTCGGGCGTGGAATGGGTTGCCTGAAGAATCCAGGAAAACCAACACTTTATCAACATTTAAATCTCTAATAAAAATGCAGGACTAAACACAAACCATAGATAAGCGTAGGACGCAATAATCTTCTGTATAGAAGGAGCGTCTGTAAACAGATAAGATAAGATAAATTACTGCACTAAAAATAGCTCTTTTCGAACGTTCCACTTTTAATTCATTAATAATTATTTATTTACAGACGGTTATAAAAATCCGGATTTAGAAGTCCCTATGCTCTTGATATTGTCAGTGAAAAACTTCGTTTATGACAAATCACTTTCTTTTTAGTGAAAAATGATAAAAATTATTCCTAATTTTGGTTAAAGGATATGAAAAAATATATACAGCACTTACGTGCGAACTCTTTCACGCTGGCACTTTTGTCTGGGGCCCATATATGACCCTTATGACTGGAGCGAATAGTCGTGGACGGATCGTCAGATCTGAATAGATACTGTCAAAATTTCATTGACCAAATTATCGCGGGACTTCAGTAACACGTCAAATCGAATTGGCATTGAATTTTTTAAAATGGGGTGCCTTCACCGCTGCTCGAGAGAAATGGATCTCATTACAAGGTAACCATAAATTAAACAACCCCGTAAAAACAAAATCTTTGACTATAAATCACTTACACGTGAGACAGAACTCAAAGTATTGATTATACTGTCGTAGATAATATCAAAATATTCATATCTTCAGGCACCGCCTTTAACTTCCTGTGGTCAAGTGCCCTGGCTGTTAAAAAACTTTATCATACTGACAACTGCTTGAAATTCAAAACAGCCTTACACAGACTTTCCGTATTGTTTACCCAGTGGAGAGGTAAGAGTGTATGGTCAGGATTATATTCTTTAATTTTATTGTTCATACTAATTTTTCCAGTTGAAGGACGCGCTCCATAGGTTATTACACTTGCCATCTTGTTTCACCACACCAACCCAGTTATTTCAACACAGTTCTCAACAGCATTGGATAAATCCTGGCCTGTAATTGTTAATGTATGTAGTTCAACACTAAATAATTCTTCGTTAAGCTGGAAACTAGGATTTATTCCCCGTATAAATACCAACAATTGTGCTGTGTCCTGTACATTGGTACTTTAATTCAATGCAAGATTACCAGAAAAAGCCTCTGCTTACATCTCGAATTTGGTGCATTAAAGTGTCAGTTATTTTTATTTTTTTTTGAAAACGCCTGACTAAAGTTCCCTTGATAAAGAAATGGTGTCAAATTATCTTTTCTGTTTTGGACACATCTGTCAAGCGTTTCTTAATGAACTCACTTTCAGAAAAAGGCTTGTTCCGTTTTAAGAACTTATGGGATATCTCCTTAACTGGTTGCAGAATTTTGTATATAAGACTGTTTGCTGAAAACATTTGGCTGCCTCTTTAAATTATTAATAAACTTCTTGCAATTAATTTCTCTCTCTTGGTTGTTAAATTTTGCCCGAAACAAAAATGTTTTGTTTGGTGTGATCTTTTTAAGTCGTACTCCTTAAAGATGCTCACACACTTACGGCACAGCAAGCAGGCTGCTTTTCTCCCAACGCTGTGAAGCAATATTTAACAGTTGATTCGACATTTTAAAAAATACATTCGTCCTCAATCTTACTTCTTTGGTAGCACTCATTGTTAAATCAACGTCTATTTGCTTTTAAATTAAACATTTTCAAAACTGTTCAAAATGTAAATCGTAAACAAAAGCCAATTCTGGTTAGCTGAAAATTAGTTTCAAATGGGTAACAATTAACGACTAATGATTCTGGAGCCAAAAAACCGATTAAATATCTCTATATTCGAATGAAATAATCGGAATAACATTTTAAAAATGTATCAAAAATTCTAAGCAAAGAAAATTAACATGACGAAAAATCGCCCCATGTACATGCCCACGGGCCGCATAATATACTCTAACTGGCCGCATGTGGCCCGCGGACCGCAGTTTGCCCATCCCTGTGTAATAATAATTTTAAAAATATTCGGGTTTGTGTTGCGCTGAGTAATATTTTTTTCTGAAAAGTGGGCAGTAGGCAAAAAAAACTTTGGCAGCCATCGCTGTAGACGAAAAGCAGAGGATTTTAGAAGAAGGTGTAGAATACTATTAAACAATTCTACTGAACTGTTGACACAAGACTATTACGAGTGTTATGTTTTCACAATGCCGTAGCCTGAGGGGGGGGGGTTGAGGATAATGCGAACCGCACCAGGTGACACATCCAACGGGAGAGAACCAAATTGAGAAAATAATGCATATTTACAGAGCAAATTGGTCTAGGTATTTTGTAAATACCACCCACATCTCCCCCTAGTGACGCCTTTGGTATGAAGTCCACCATTTCAATAAACCGTGTTTTCAGTTACATGCTGGTCAGTTAAAACACTTATCAACACTTGTCACACCTCGATGGCCATGGAATGGACTTTCGTGTTGACCTGCTTAACTACAAACATTTCCCATGAAACTGGAGCAAACCAGTTCTGTTGTGTTTGTAAAGCCTGGTGGAAATTTTGGATTGACACCTCTATTGCGTCACTGATTTCTGAGCTTCACACTCTGTCATTTCATTGGTCACTGTAAAATAAGCGCGCTAACTCGAAACGGATGTGCGGCCAGTCAGTATCATCATCCACCCTGAGAAGCGGTTGCTGGGAGTTGTTCGAGTCCATGTACAAAGCTGATCGGATTCCGAAATCCTCATTTCACTCAATACAAAGTTCTAAGGTAAATTGCATTGTGTGATGTTTTTATGTTACTATATTTCGTAAAACTCTTGATTGATGATGCTGAGGAATAGTTCGGAATTTTTGCGCTCATAGTTAATCTATAAAATTGCCGACCCAAATAAAATTACTATCCTTGTTAGCCAATAATATTTTTGTTGTTATATAGGCGTTCTTCTGTGACTTCTCGTTTCATAATGAAGACCTTTATGGAAGAAATGGCTATAAAAGGCCTGGTCATAATATGGCGGAGAGCTATTAATAGAAATATTGGGGCTATATTTATCATTTTTAAGAATATATTTCATAAAAAATTTAATAAAAGATACGAGTCAATATGTAAATGTAGGTATATTGAGAAGGCTGTATTTTGTCAGCTATTTGTTAATTCTTCGTTAATTTAAGACAGCAAATTGGACTTGAAAAAGGAAAAAAGTTTCGTAATTTTACTATGCTAACAATTTTGAGAACATAGTGATTCGACTGTATTTATGCTTCAAAACATTGTTCCGCTAAAATGTAATCTAAAAATAGAACATTACTCGTTGAGCTATGACGTTTTTCAGCTTTAGAAATGACAGACCCTATGAAAAATTAAAATGTATTTAGTTAATTAATGATAAATCTGTATAGTTTTATAAACTAACACACTTCAAAATCTCAAAACTTCCAAAATGTCACATAGCCGTTTCTTCCGTGGAGGTGTTCATGAGTATTTATTTATATGAAAGCCTGATTGCAGTCTTACCCATACTTTGTCCGCTTCATTCGCTAATTATATTGTAACGTTGTCAACCTAATTTCGTCGCCCGTTGACGCATGTAAACCCCCCCCCCGCGCCCACCTCGAAACGTCCCTGTGAAGCTGAATGATTTCTGCCACTGTTTGTGCTCACTTCTCCTCAGCAACTCTTAGTTGCAGTCCAATTTCTTTGTCGTGTTTCAAACACAATGAGATTGTTGTCATAGGTCATCTCCTCTGAAGCAAAGACCAAACGGCCTGTAACCCCGCACGCTGTTTAATACAAAGGGGTCGGGGCGGTTCTGTCACTTGGTGTGTACCCCGCGTGTCAATGAACTCGGTGACTTTTTTTTCTTTTAAAGATGTGTTACTTGAACGTTCATTGTGTTTAGACAACGTTAAGCCGGATGATGTGTCTAGGATTTCATGACAATTTTTGTCGACATGTGTCTGTTATGTATTTGTTTCCAATTTAATTCTTTAAAAAAACCCTAAGAATATTTATTTTTAGCATCATACTCCCACTCTCTAACTCTTTATTAAGAATATAATGCTATTTTTTTACCTATTAAGTACCTAGTACAGGTTCGGTATTTGTTTATCTTCTAAGCTCTAGTCTTTGTTCATAGAGTCTCCGAAATGTATGTCCCCTAAAACAGTTTTTTTTTCCTTTGCAGAGAAACAAGACTAAAGCCTTCATCCTATGCAAAAGTCATCAGCCATGGTTCAATACACAAGTTGAGGGTTTGGCATAGGTTTAGTTTTCAACACAAACTGCGGAAACAACCAAATCAAAGGCAATTAAATTACACTTTTAATGGATAACACATCATCTAAGTCACTATACAATTGGATAAAACTTAATGGAGCAAGCAATCATGACTCGCGACGTTTGACAGCCTTATAAAGCCAAAACTGACGATGTTGTGGACAGTTTGCTCCGAAGGATCACGCGCACTGGCCTCTTCTAGAACATCAACAGAAGTCCAAGTTGTCTTACTGCCACGGGTGTAGCTGTAGATGTCAATGTAGTCAGACGAACACTGTACCAGATGTAGATGTTTATGATGTGTGGCTGTCACTTTTGTAGCTGTAGATGTCCAAGCTGCGTTGGCATTAATTCAGGTAAGATTTTTTTTTAATTTACATATTCAAACATATTTTTATTTACCTCCCCGCTTATCATTTTATTTTATAACATAATACGGTGTGCAACACCTTACGCCTTATACCCTAGGACCTAAGGTTACTGGCTTAATGGCATGATCACATCTAAGATGTTTGGCACAAAGAACTTGTTTGTGAATGATACAACAGTGAAGTTTAAAAGCTTTGCCACCCTCTTCGCTGACTTTGTTACCGACAAGTGTTGCTAGTACACTATGCTCACCAATCATGGCAGGTGCACCATCAGTGATATTTCCAGATATTTTTTCCATGGTAGTTTATTATCATTGACAGCAGAACAAACGGACGCGAATACATCTTTTCCCCTCGTTTGGTCTTTAACACTCTGAAGGTCAAGGTAATTCTTCACTCACACACGTTATCCACTATTTCTCCACATTTCTTTATAGCGACGTGCTTCGTCGTCACCTTTCCTTTTTTACGTGCCTTCTCCATTGTAAAATAGGAAATAAAATGTCCATATGACATCAACGTCACTATCAATTTAACACAAATACATACACATAGAGAAGTAGATTTGTTATATTTTCAGAATGAATTTAAGCCTGAAATTTTAACATTCACTAACAACATGACCGAATAAATAAGATTAGATAAAGACTGAGTTAATGTTCTTTATACATGTGTAGATTTTTCTTATAATTTTACGACTCTGGAGTTAAAATGAGACAATACTATGACAATTTTATAGCGATTTTTAAGTATGCAAGGAGCGTCTGTAATAGATAAGATAGAAATGATAAACATTTGATAAATCGTGGCAAAGTTATGGGAAAATATTTTTATTTTGTACTACGTACCTTTCAATAAACAAAATGTGTTGAATATAACTAAAGCCGAAAAGTTGTTGAAAAATTGTGATACAAAAAAAAATATTTAAAATTTTAAAAGTTCACCGACGCCATATTCGCTTTAGCTTCAGATTCGACAAAAAATAAAATAAAATGACGTAGCAGATTTTTACGTAGCCGGTCAACGAATTTCGTACTAAAACTACACCGGATTTTTTAAAAATCCATTTATACGTAGTTAAAAATTAAACGTCATCGCTTTTCACCATCATTTGACGTACTCAAAACAGTACAAAATTTAGAATTTTCTTATAACTATAATTTCTTTAAAGAAATAATACGTCAGTCAATTTATTAGTTCAGATGACGCCGCGGGCCAGTAAAAATTATTTCGCGGGCCGGTTTTGGCCCCGCGGGCCGGACTTTGGACACCCCTGCCTACAGTAATGGAGAGGGATTGCACTTACTGCATTGAGTTCTTTAACTGCACCAAGTTCATTAACTCTACCAACACAATCAGTTCCTTCCCCATCAGGGGATATCACAAATCTACCTCATTAGTGCATACAACATTAGTATATACATTAGTATATCTAACTCTATACAACAAAATCTACCTCACTGGTGAATGTCACTACTTGGAACTAACTAGTTGATACCCCGCCTCTAATATATCTACTTTTACTAGTGGAAATCACTAATCTATCTCACTAGTGACTAGTGAGAGTCTTCCATGTTCACATTGCTGTTCATGAACACTTTATAAAATTAAATCTTTTTGTTTGAAATATTTAATGTAAAATTAAATGAAAGTTTTTGTAATAGAACTTGTGGCTGGTTAAGTGACAATGCTTTAACACACTGTGGTCTGGTTAACAACTGTCTTTAATCACTATATACAATTCACTGTGATCAACTGTACAATCAACTACCTAAGCTGCTCGTATGCTATCAACTGCAATCAACCCCGGTTGCCTCATGAACCGTACATTTCTAGCCAGCTATTCTCTCAGTCCTTGACCAGGCACACTTACAGTTCACCTCACACACCACGTGTTTCATACCAGGTCAAGTCATTGCATTCTCATACAATGTAAACACAACAACACGTCTCTCACAGTTTTCAAAATGTGAATGAAGCTATTAGTTTCTGATTGGTTTGTGATGTTAACTACTATTTTAATTGTTATAGTTACGGTAAAAATACACATCACATGACATTGGCTATCACCGGTCTGTTAGTCCTACTTATGTTAGTAACTTGTTATTATTTATAAGTTTACATTAACTGTTGCGAAAATTTGCAGGGAAATAAAAATATTGAAAATGGAAGCTTTCTTTTAGGATGGGAAGAAGACTGCAACTCCATATAAAGACAGTAATAAGCGAATTCGTCTCATCTGCCAAACATGGCTAACAAATTACAAAGCCAGCAATTTGAAACGACACTATAAAAATGTCATGAAGAGTTTGCATCACGGTATATGCTGCAAACGGACTTAAGAAAAAGAAAACTTGTTGAGTTAAATTCTAGAATGTGTCAGTAGCAGATACTACTTTCGGCAATGAGGCGTCACGTCAAATGGGTCAGGTGTACACAAGACATATTGTACATAAATAAAATAATCATGAACATACTTATAAATGGTTTCCACAGCAAAAAAAAACGTCACATATTTTAGACATATAGCATTTGTTGGTCTGAAGTTTCTAATATAATGTCAGTTTATACTAACGGCGGCCAAACTGCGGCTCTTCTGTGTTCACATTGCGGCTCTTCTGTGTTCACATTGCGGCTCTTCTGTGTTCACATTGCGGTTCCCGAACAATTTATGAATTGAGAAGTTTGAAATGTATAATATTTTAAATAAATGAAAGTTTAAAAAAAAATTCACCGAAACAAGGGATTGAAAAAAGATTAAGCTTGATTTAAATTTTAAAAGTTGAAGAAAGAGATGGGTTTCTGGTTGGTTGGCATGGGCGTCGCTAGGAATTTTTCCAGGGGGGGGGCAAAAAAAACACTTTTTTTTTATTTAACTGACAATGCCATACAGGTACAATTTTCAATTAAATTCAAGTTCAGTATAAAATAAGGGTCGAAAAAACTTAGAAATTAATGAGACTTACAAATTAGTGCTGTAATAGCTAAAATACAACATTTATAAATGCATTTAATTATTAAATAAAACAACCCCGTAAAAACAAAGTTTTTGACTATAAATCCCTTATATATGAGACATAACTAAAAGTATTGATTATGTGCAATTGCGACAAACATTTACAGACTGAAACCGAAATTATCTCCCCTGGCTTTAAAACTGGGGGAAGGGGGAGGGGTGTGGACATAGACAGGTGGCGTCAACGCGTTAACTCAACTCCAGGTGGTTTACCTGGTTAAAACACGAGATGTGTTCACTGGTGGCTGGCGTGAAGTCAAGTGACCCGTAAAATGTAAACAATAGCGGTCGCTACATATAGTTTATATAGATAAACTAAAAATGCATTAATTTAATTACGGTAATTTCGATCGATCTGAAATTTTGATACGATGCATTGTTAGGTGACACGGGTCCGTGTGCCAAATTTCAGCTCGATGACTTCACGGGAAGTGGGTCATTTTCGACTTTTGTTTTTCCGCGAGCCCGACCAAGACAGAGACGGCGGTGAAGTTAATATAAGCGATTTAAAAACTTAAGTTCTCACGAGAAAATTGAATTTTGCTGTGAAATAATATACATGTAGAAACTGCAGGATTACCAAGGATGGATATCAGAAATTTTTTTACAGGCTAACAAAAAATCGAAAAGTAGACAAATCGAGGGATTCCGAAATGCCGTTATTAGAAGATTTTGGGGCGTCTGCAGCATCTGCCTTATCATTGGCAATGAGGACAACAGTCCAAGTTCAACAGCCAGACACAACTGAAGCAACTGTTTATAATTTGATTGTCACTGTCACTTCTTCATTTCCTAAATTTGATATTGGAAGGTATGTCTGGACATACGACCTTTTAAATAAGTTGAAATTGCAGCTGATTCGTGATTGTTGGACCCTTGATAAAAATTATGATTTTAGAGCTGACAGTGAGGGAAACAGAGTTTTTAGTTTTTAGATATGCATGGTTATCAGACTATTCACCGTGGCTTGTATACTCGCAAATGTTAATAGGTGCTTTTTTGCAAATATTGCGTGTTGTTTCTGCAAAAAATAATTCTATGAGTTCAGTGGGTATTTGTCATCAATCCATGTACAAAATATATAAATTTCAACGAAGATGCACGTAGCAACCTGCAAAGCACATTATGGCGCAAAGGCTCTCATGAAGATGCAAGCAAAATTATTTGCTCTAATTGGAAGCCAAAGCAGTTTCTATAGATGAGCAGTTGGACTCATCATTTAGAAGACAAATTCAAGAAAATCGCAACAAACCGGGTCCCATCATTTCTACAATCCAATTTTACTGCATGCATGTCTTAGCACTTCGTGGAACAGAATCAAATTCTGGTAATTTGTATGAACTGTTAGAGTTTCGTTTTGTCAATTGGTTCTTGTAGTGCTGAGGATGGTTCACCGACAAAACGGCCTCGGAGAAGACGGCTCCGACATAACGGCCCCTACAAAACGGCCCTGGAGTAATAGATGGACTAATAGTAAAATTCACAATCAAATATATTCGTATTTTACTCACCTATTCAGTGTCAGGTTTAGCTAACAATAAACAATAATAATAACACCACAAAAGTGAATTTAATAGCCGTTACTCGAAATGGTACCAATAACGTTTGTTTGTTGTGACAAGAAACAATATACTAACATCACAAGAAATAATTTTACAATTGCATCACTTGTTTTAAGGGTGAAAAAGTTGACGAAAGCTTTAAATGCAAAAAAAAATGCTTTTGTTTAAAAATGTTAACAATTTGTCTGGGGCCGTTATGTCGGGGCCGTTTTGCCTGGGGCCGTTTTGACGGGTAACCGCTGAGTGTATCTCGGCAACTACGCAAAACACTATAAATCGAAATTTGTGTGTCTCTCTTGCGTGAAGACATTGTTCGTGAAGCAAATAATTCAGTTGCATTTTCTATACTTGCTGACGAGACAAATGAGGCATTGAGCAGATGTCACTTGGTGTTAGATTTGTCAAAGAACGAAATGGGAAAATGATGGTCACAGAAGAATTCATGGGATATATTACAATTGTCAATAGAACAGCTGAAGGTTTAACCAACACCATCATTACTAATTCATTAGAATTTTGATTAAATATGACAAAGCTTGTTGGTCAAGGATACTACGGATGTTCTACAATGTAGGTAAAGGAGGAGTCCAAGCAATAATTCGAAAAAAATACCCAAAAGCAGCATTTGTACATTGCAGTTCACATAAACTAAATCTTGTTGTGAACGATTTAAATAATGTGAATGTTGTACGAAACACAATAGGAACAATTAAGTCAATTATAGTGTTTTTCAGAGAACGTAATCAGCAAAAAAACTTATTCTAAATGTTCCTTTGCTATGTGAAACTAGATGGTCACATAAATATAAAAGCTTGCGAATTTTTGCTGAAAATGTTACAGAAATTGTTAAACAACTAGAATATTTAGAACAATCAGTAATTTAATGAGTTATACTTGCAGATATAATTCTTTTTTATGTTTGATAAATGTAAAATGTCTTCCGTGTAATAAACTTTCATGAAATTTAGTTCAGTTTTATTGTTACAACTTTGGTGACTGATAACACAAAATTTAATGAATCTTTCTACTCCAAAATAAAGTTCATAAAGCAAAATATCGAGAAGTAACTTGTAAATAGCATCTGGCAGATTTTCTTCGCACCCCAACTACTGGATACCATCCAGATTTAAAGAAACTTGTTAGTTCAAAGGCTTCTCGACAGAATCATAACAATTAATGTTAACTTTATTATGAGTCTAGATGCAGTGTGTTTCTATTACTACATTTTACATATTTAAATATTTCTTAGTTATGTCAATAAAATTTCTTCATCACACGGTTAGGGTGTAAACAACTGAAATATTTAAATCATTAGATTCGAATGAACATATTTTAATAAAAATACGTCACTAAAGCAATTTTTTTATTGCGATTGGAGTTGTGAACCATATTTCTTCCATGCGACTCTCAACAATTTTAAAAATCATTAAAACGGCTCTCAGTTACTACAGGTCTGGCCACTCCTGGTTTATACACATAACCATGCAGTATATAAAGTATGCCAGCTGTACACATAACCGTGCAGTATATAAATAAAGCCCTTTGTTGGACTGAAGCTGCTAATATAGTAGTGTCAATGTGTACACATAATCAAGCAGTATATAAATAAAGCCATTTGTTCAAGGACTGAAGCTGCTAATATAGTGTCAATGTGTACACATAATCATGCAGTATATAAATAAAGCCATTTGTTCAAGGACTGAAGCTGCTAATATAGTTTCAATGTGTACACATAATCATGCAGTATATAAATAAAGCAATTTGTTCAAGGACTGAAGCTGCTAATATAGTTTCAATGTGTACACATAATCATGCTGTATATAAATAATGCCCTTTGTTGGACTCAAGCTGCTAATATAGTGTCAATGTGTACACATAATCATGCAGTATATAAATAATACCACCTGTACACATAATCATGTAGTATATAAATACCACCACCTGTACACATAATCATACAGTAATAAATTCGGACATTATTTAAATTGAAGCTGCTGATATAGAGTAAATGTAATTACATAATCATGCAGTGTTTTTTTTAAAATTGTTGAGAGTCGCATTTGAAGCACTATGAGTCACGACCACGTTCGCGATGAACTATTCCTTTTATGATTTTTTAATGAAAAAATGATTTCATGTGAATTAAATTATTTTAATTTTTCAATTGTTTTAACACTATATGCATAGAAACCGTGCTACGTATAGACTCATGATTATGGTGAACATTAAATATTATGATTATGATTTTTGCTGAGAAGCCTTGGTTTGACGTTTCTTTAAATCTGGTTGGTAGCTAGTAGTTTTGGTACGGACAAGTTCTGTCAGATGCCATGGGCGTAGGGAAGGGGGGGGGGCATTTGCCCCCCCCCCTACATTTGAGAAAAAAATGTCATAAAATGTCATAAAGTTGTTGCAATAAAACTGAACTAAATTTCCTGAAAATTTATTACATGGAAGACAGTTTACATTTATCAAACAAAAAAAAAGAATTATATATGCAAGTATAACTGATTTCATTACTGATTATTCTAAATATTCCAGTTGTTTAACAATTTCTGTAACATTTTCAAAATCCGCAAGCTTTAGTATTTATGTGACCATCTAGTTTCACATAGTAAAGGAACATTTAGAATACGTTTTCTTTGCTGATTACTTTCTCGGAAAAACACTATAATTGACTTAATTATTCCTATTGTTTCCTACAACATTCACATTATTTAAATCGTTCACAACAAGATTTAGTTTATGTGAACTGCAATGTACAAATGCTGCTTTTGGGTATTTTTTTCGAATTATTGCTTGGACTCCTCCTTCTTTACCTGCCATTGTAGAACATCCGTAGTATCCTTGGCCAACAAGCTTTGTCATATTTAATCAAAATTGTAATGAATTAGTAATGATGGTTTTGGTTAAACCTTCAGATGTTCTATTGACGATTGGAATATATCCCATGAATTCTTCTGTGACCATCATTTTCCCATTTTGTTCTTTGACAAATCTAACACCAAGTGACATCTGCTCAATGCCTGAAATGTCATTTGTCTCGTCTGCAAGTATAGAAAATG